>MJUU01057411.1:24725-55524 GCA_002080025.1 Modiolus philippinarum | reverse complement strand
AACCACGACGTCACAACATTGCGCAAAAATAGTTATTGGGAATTCCCCTCTTAAAGTGATCTAAAATAACACCTGTTCAATTGAGCTTGGTATTGAAATAAACCTAATATATCAATGTTTAAATGGGTTTATTAAATACTTAGCAAAGATATGTTCTGCTTTGTATATGTAATATAGCGGGAAGAAAACAATCCATATTATATACCCAGTCTGATATGGCCATGTCAGACCACCTTGTTCTGAAATATCTATATCAGACCAGTGATATGGCTTTTTCAGCCCGGGTGTGAAGAAACTCCTAATTGGAAGTATATAATAAACAGATTAAGACATGGCCTTTTCCATATCTGCACGGTTATCATCCCTAGACCCATATCAGCCATCGGCTGGCGCCTCGGGCTGATATGGGGATGATAACCGTGCTGATATGAAAAAGGTCATGTATTAATCTCTATGTATAATCAAATTCCATCAAATAGTTTTAAAAGTGTAAAAATACAAAGTCTATCTTTAGATTCAAAAGTATTTTCTCATACATTCCAACTCTGATTGGTTGAATTGGTGGTTCGATACCTTCTAAATAAATAAAAATAATAATCAATACATCAAGAGAGAATTACCAATTAATTAACACTTTTGAGGTAAGATAATTTACATTTAATCTATTTGCAGCGGCTGCTTCATGTTAATATGTACTTCAATTCAATTTCGTCTATTTTTTTGACACGATTGTTTATGCGTTCAAATACACTTGAATGTGGAGGCCGCATTTTTCAAAATACAATAGGGATTCCTATGGGAACAATTTGTGCGCCACTTTTAGTTGACATTTTCTTTTTTTCTTATGAAGCAAACTTTTTACAACGGCTAATACAACAGAAACAAAAACAAATAGCCCAGACTTTTAATTTCAGCTTCAGATATATATACGATGTTCTTTCTCTTAATAACCCAAGATTTAAAGAATATTTACATCGCAACTACCCCAGTGAACTTGAAATTAAAGAGACAACCGATACACCAAATTCTGCTTCATACCTTGACCTTTTCTTATACATTGACGAACATGGACGTCTGAAATCTAGATTATATGACAAACGCAAAGATTTTGACTTTCCAATTGTGAACTTTCCCTTTCTCTGCAGTAATATACCTACATCCCCAGCACATGGAGTATATGGAGTATATATTTCTCAATTAATTCGTTACTGTACAGCGTGCAGTACATACAGTGACTCTGTGGAAAGAGCAAAAGCACTGTCACAAAAACTGCTGAGTCAGTGATATATTCAGCCGTTGTTACTTTCGTCCCTTCAGAAATAATATTGCCGTCACCACGACATCATAGATAGATATGAAATTTCAGTGTCACAAATTAAAACTGACATTTTCAGCTAGATTAATGGCTTCCTTGACATTACCGGTTTTGACTTTACCCTGGATGGACCTACTGACAGTGTGACGGGTGCTGTATACAAAGCAGGACATGCTTACCTTCCGGGGCACCTGATGTCACTCTGTCTTTTGAGAGTTCACACTGTTAATGTGCTTTATATGTTATGTTCATGTGTTTTGTGGGCATCCGGTGTCTTTGGTCTTCCGTCTTCTGGTGTTTTTGTTTTTTGCCCTATCTCTGGACTTATGTTATCTTGTGCTATGTTCCTGTGGTACTCTACAGCCGTTGTTTTTCACAATATTTCATATCCAGACAGCCCCGTATTGAAAAGAGAAAATTGTGTTATCTAAGTACCTGCAAAATTCTTAACGGTTGTTAAATAATGATGCAAAGGCAATTATTTCAAGATTTTTTTGAATAATTTATTCCATTAAAAGCGGCCTTTTTGGGATTCTGTTTCTTTTTACAGTGTTTCGTTTCTTGTCATTATTGGCATTGAATTAAGACGGAATTTGTTGTGTTTTGTGTTCACAGGATTTTTAGAGACTA
Source organism: Modiolus philippinarum (assembly GCA_002080025.1). Classification (NCBI taxonomy): domain Eukaryota; kingdom Metazoa; phylum Mollusca; class Bivalvia; order Mytilida; family Modiolidae; genus Modiolus; species Modiolus philippinarum. The sequence goes on along the minus strand of MJUU01057411.1, from coordinate 53,579 downwards.
CTGATCATAGTTTAACCTTGTTACAATTATGTTTAATATTTTGTACCAGTCTGTAGGTCTTCTGATTAAATAAACACATTTTTGAGTTAGAACTTAACTACGGTATTTATGTACCTGGCAATCGAGGTCACTAAATAGAATGAATGCCCACATCTTTGTGCGCTTTTTGCATTGAGCGTTATTGAAGTGCGTACTTTGTTTTAGGTTTTACTTTTTATATACTAGTGCATACGTACATCATAGATTATAATAAGGGTTGTTCCCTTAAAATATATACTGGTAGAATATCCAGGTGACTGTTAATATAACTAATATTTAGGTCATCTGTGTCTAGAGATAAAGAATATGTAATACTATTGAAAGCATTCATTCTTGGTGCAAAATTTACAAAATTGAATAGATCATCAGGTTATAGGGACTACAATATTGAGGAAGTTACAAAATCAGATATACTAATGAGAGTGCTGTCTGATGAGGGTATGAAAAATCATTTTAGATTTTATGTGGAAAACATTAAATTAAATGGAAAAGTTGAGATATGAGAATCCTTCGAAGATTTGAATATGATGCCAATGAACAGAAGAGAAAAAAAAGTGTTGTCAGAAGTCAGCATTGCTCGCAGGGGTACAGAGAGATGTCAATACAAACAATTTGAAAGTTTATCCTTGTGCAATTGCAAATTTTTTAAATGTTACCTAAAGGACAAAGTCACATATTTGAAGTTTCACCCCAGTAGTATTAAGGAGTGTTCAGCTTTAACCCCCCCCTTTCCAAACAAAAAAAAACCGTAGCGCTGTGGCACACCCACATAAGGTCAAACCCCACGCCTTTACATTCAAAAATCTTCTCCTCTGACACCAGTAGGCCAGTCGGTACAAACCATGTCTTACGTGAGTCAGACAAGCTTACCTACATGAAATTAGGTCGAGACTCGTACCCCATGATTCGTATTAATCGTATGACTCAGACCAGTAGACCTAATATGCTCGGAACGCGTACCATCTGACTTACGTACCATGATTTATACTAACCGTTCAACTCAATCCAGGTGACCTAATATGTTCGGGACGCGTGATCTATGACTCACATCCATGACTCAAAAACCATTTTTTTCCAACCCTATGACACCTTACATAATTTGGTAAGAACGTGTGCCCTATAACAAAGGGACCATGATGACACAATGCAGAAGGGTTGTATCCTCATTTGGTCATCACCTGTGTTCACTAATCAAAATCCATCAAAATGTGAAGAGAACACTTAGTTTCGCAAGCTTCGCATTATTCACAAGTCAATCGAGATGGAGACCGCACGTTGTAATTCAGATATAAGAAACAATAGATTTGTAAAGGCCTCCGAAAGGAAGGGAGAAGTGAGAATGGACGTGAGTTAATGGGAGTCCAAGAACTAAAAGTTGATACCTACTGAAAAAAACTGAGCCCATCCCTGCATAGATGGATGCTTCTGGTTGATAGTTTCGACCAAGCGGACTAAACCCTATCGGTGAACAAAGAGTATTCGACACATCTCCACAGAAACATGTACTGCAGCGTTTCACCTTCAAGAGTATGTGCCGATCTGAGACATATTTTCTACCTCCAGAAGATACCAACAAGAAAGGGGATTACATTGAGACCATCCAGAACACCAAACTGACAGACGTGGCTAGTGTAATTGGAGACTTCGTGCTAGAAATATCTTCCGTTTTCCTAAACATGGATATTATTTTTCAGGGGGTGGTGTAATGACGAACATTGGAGTGCCATTCATTAGCTGTGCATCGAGATTCAAAAACAATAGAATCATGAACTAAAATTTTTAAACGAATTAAAGGGAGAACGAAATATTCTTTTCTTGGTTTTGAGGTATGCAGTTAATCTTTTTGTCCTTCTTATTCCATATACTTGTGATGATGAGATGAGAGTCGTTACCGCGTAAGTTTTAAAAAAAGGCAAGACTCCTTTCTGTTTGTTTGAGGTGATGTTACAAGGTTCATGCACAGCGCCTCCGTGTCTTCCCGTCACGTGACAGTAATCTCATACTTTTTCGTTGTTTAGAGATGGAGTGTCATACCTGCTATCGTCAGTTTTCAAGAAGAGATGCCATGTTGAGGCATCGTCGAAATAAACATGGACTTGGAGAAATGCCACCATCACCATCGTAATCGTCACCAACACAACTTACACCATCACCACTGCAGAAGATTGAAGGAGTTTCCAGTTTCGACACCCGTTTACCAAGATTGTCTCCGGTCCGATCTCTGGCGGCAAGACGTATTTCGTGAAGGAAATGTTGCGAACAACCCAGACTGTACAAGCGTTGGCATCTCATATACGACGAGATCCAAAGAGTGATAGCTCCCAAAGTGGAATTAATTCGCGGTATCTCGCCCGCTTTTGACGGACACTTACTATTTCGACGCGCAAAACAGGAACATGCTCGTGTTAGACGATCCGATGTCGACCTCGGCTAGAGATCCCCACATAAACGACCCCTTCACAGAACGATTTCATTATTGGAACCTGTCGGTGGTCGCCGCGAGTCAGAACCTGTATTTCGGTAAAGATAGGAACTGAAAAGAAACTGCCACTACCCTGTTCTCTTAGACATTCACTTCGATAGCCAACCCGTCGCCACGCTGTGAAAACAGATATACCCTTACCACGGACATCTCTCGGTGGAAAGGTTCAAAGAGGCCTAGAAGAGACATTTATGGTCGACCTGAAGCCCGGTACCCCTGAACATTCGACACTACACAGCGACATCTTGGGCGGAGGCGAGGATACTGCCGGAAGTGAGGCCACATAGGAAGAGGACGATTCCATCGTAGAATACGGAAGTAAAATGGACATGATGGCCTGTTTCAGATGCGGATTGGTATTCGCAAATGAGTTGAGACTGGAGAACCATCGACAGAATGGTTGCTATAACAAACCCACAGCCAAACGATGCAGGAGGGACGACGCCAATGACGAAGGAGCCTACGGATACGAAGTGGAATGTTTCCTTTAAGGCTTGCCAGCCACGATGTCTTGCGCGGACGAACTTCCGGTCCCTGTCTTGGACAGACCGCACAGTTTCGGCTTCATCACCGACACCGGCGACCACCGAAGCACGCACTGGAATCGTTCCACTATCAAAAGGACCGACCCGCAAAAGTCTTCGATTTGTTCATCAGAGCACCTGAAACGTACCACCTACGCTTTGCACACGTGTTGGTCACTACCGGACCACGGTACTTTATCAACAACGTTTGGATGCAACCAAAGGACGGGGACAATTTGTCAAGTGCAAGTACTGGAACTTTACCATGGGAGACGTTGAACAAACTCTCCACAAGGGATCCGAAGACCGTCGAGACCGAGCTTAAAGGCATTTACAAATGACAATCATGATGAACTTGTAGCAATATACAACAAAATACCAAAGTTACGTTAAATTTAGTTTATGTATATTCGCATTTCGACAACTTATGTCTCATTCGTGCAGTTAAATCTAAAACATTAGAAAACATGTAAAAGCTGATAGAGAACTACCAAAAGGATAGAAATAGAAAAGCCAAAATTCATTTAAGGACAGAGCTATGTATGATAAAGATACTCCTTATTTTTCAGCAAATTTTGCTAAATTTAGATATTGCCAATTTCAATAAAATCGGTTTTCGGGTCAGTATCGAAGTACTGACTACTGGGTTGGTGTATACCCTCGCGGACTAACAGTCCACCTGCAGAGGAATCGTCCCAGTGGTAATAAATAACAAAATACCGAGGTTACGTCGAATTTTTTTTCTGAATATGCGCATAAATGATGAACATATGACAATATGTGATGGATTTGTGTAATTCAGATTGCGAAAGATGTTGTCCGTGTACGGTTGTTTTTTGTGACTAGAACACGTCATTGTTGTCCGAAGCCACTCTCTCTCTCTCTCTTTACTTCTACGCGCACCTTCTGCAGATTTGTCCCCCTTGCTTATGAATTCCATGTTCCTCGGTTTTCCAAATATGGTAATGTGATTTCCATGGTTGTCTTAATCGATTCCTGATTAAAAATAAAGCGTTAACAATATTTGGACATGTTGTCTATATATGGTCACGTGATATACCTCCACCCTATTTCCAGATACGGTTATGTTGGTCTAAATCAAAGTCCGAGCAGAAATAAGCTTATACCATATTTGGACGTGTCTTCCATATATGGTTACGTGATACCCCAACCCTTTCCTAATATGATCATTCATGTTTAAATTGATGTACGAACGAAAATAATGCGTTTTCCTTATTTGTTCATGATTTCTATATATGGTCAAAAGTCCCTCGGGTTCCTTTCCTTATATGGTAACGTCATGACGTCATCAGAAATACCCAGTTGTATTAATCATGGATCTGAATCATAGGGTTTAACCACATTAGTGTCTGAGTCATGGATTACGCGTCCCGACCTTATTAGGTAAGCTGATCTGACTCACGTAAGTCGTGGTATACTTTGACGTCGGAAAGGAGCGGGGTTTGACTTTTTTTGGATGTTCTATAGGGAGGGGGTACAAAAGAACACTCCTTACTACTCCTTGTACCTGATGACTTCCTTCTATATTCATACAGTACTGTGCAACGTAGCCCTTACAGAAAAAACGATCAGTCACCCGTCATCCGTTCGTCAGGGAGCAGTCAGCGGTCAGTCAGCGATCAGTTAATTAACGTGACTGCTTGTTATTTGTCCAACCCGTCTATTGACGTGAAACGTGACGGATGACCAGACCCCTATTCGCCCAACTCGCGTCCAGATTCGTCCATATATCACGTGATGTCTCGGGTTAAAGATTTTGCGAAATATAGATTCCTTTCACTCAGTGTACACACGATCGTAGCCTCGGATCCTGGCCCAAGCTGGTATACCGCGCAGATCACAGGCTAACACGATCGGTAACAAGACGTTCCGGCCTTACGACAAATCCAGTCCTGCCTATCCGGCCTTATTCCAATCCGGCCCTGTCTTAAAATTCGATCCGGCCTTACGATAATCTCAGTATTACTGTTGTTTTCCGCGAAAATTTGTTAGAGGAAGTTGAATTTGTTTTTGCCATAAAGAATTCAACTTCATATGCCAATTTTATACCTTGAAAGATGGAAAGCATACTCATGTCCTGAAGTTTTCAGTGGTATATTTAGCATGTTTGTGTATCATGACTTTGGTCTTTTATTTCTGGAGTTCTCATATTTGAACATTTTTGCCGTGAATCTGGACTCTGATTTATTAAATCCACTTGACTTTTGTTCTTTCGGCATTCTCAGTCTGCAATTGTTTCTTAAATCTCGATATTGCTAACATTTCAAATAAAAATAAACTTGGTACGCAATTAAGAGGCTAACCCTCACTAAATACGTTTTCGTAAATGGTTAAAACTCCTGTGTTCCTATATCCTGCGGCAATTTTTGATGACAAATTTCCATTTAAGTCTGAACAATAAATAATACGACTTTCTATCTCCGATATCATGACCAAACTGAACAAAACAACGATATAGTATCAATTAAAAATACAGGGACGGATAGACCAAGGCCGGATTGTCATAAGACCGGACTGGCATAGGGCCGGACTGTTGTAAGGCCGGATGATCTCGAAATCACACGATCGGTACATCATCGCAACAGATCAATCTTTTTGCTATTAATAAATAATTGCCTATCTTATTTTTTTTCTTATTTTCATGGAGTCTTTAATAAAATAAAGGTCGAAAGGAACTGCTGGATTGACTGGTGTTATTCATCAAAATTTGCCATTTCCATCGAGTTTAAACAAATTAATGTGTAAAGGGAAAATTTCTCACTGATCCGATCGGTGCATTTGTAATGACTAAGTTTAACAAGTCAGTTTTAATTATTCATTTTTTGATATACATGTAATGGAATTTTAAAAAAGCTAATCTGTATAAGAACAGTTTTGCACTGGCTGGTAGATTTGAATTGAGTATTTTTTTATCACATTTTAACATTTTCATGGAATTTTTAACAAAATAATATGTAAAAGGAAAGTTTCTCACTGACCAGTGTATATGTAATGACTAAAATGAAGATTCATAAGTAAGTTTTTATAACATTTTTTTTTTCATTTTCGTGGAATTTTTATCAAACTGATGAATAAAAGGAAAGTTTCACACTGACTGTTATATATGTAATGATTCATCAGTAGTTTTTCATCAATTTTTTTCATTTTCATGGAATTTTTAACAAAATAATGTGTAAGGAAAGTTTTGCACTGGCTGGTGTATATATAATGACTAAAATGAAGATTCATAAGTAAGTTTTTACAACATTTTTTTCATTTTCATGTAATTTTTATCAAACTGATGTGTAAAAGGAAAGTTTCACACTGACCGGTATATATGTAATGGCTAAAATGAAGATTCATAAGTAGTTTTTCATTACATTCTTTTCATTTTCATGGAATTTTTAACAAAATAATGTGTTAAAGGAAAGTTTCGCACTGGCCAGTGTATATATAATGAATAAAATGAAGATTCAAAAATAATTTTTTATAACATTTTTTCATTTTCATGTAATATTAACAAAATAATGTGTAAAAGGGAAGTTTCGCACTGACCGGTGTATATATTATGACTAAAATGAAGAATCATAAGTAATTTTTTTATTACATTTTTTCAATTTCATGGAATTTTTAACAAAATATTGTGTAAAAGGAAAGTTTCACATTGAACGGTGTACATGTAATAACTAAAATGAAGATTCATAAGTAATTTTTTTTCTACAATTTTTCATTTTCATGGACTTTTCAACAAAATAATGTGTAAAAGTTCCGCACTGATGGGTACATTTGTAATGACTAAAATGAAGATTTACAAGTGATCTTTTATCACATTTTTAAGGAATTGTCAACAAAATAATTTGTAAAAGGAAAGTTTTCCTCTGACCAGTCCATTTGAAATAACAAAAATGCTTATTTGATTCCAGGGGATTTGATTAAAATATGGGACTAATCCCAGATTAAAATTGATCGATATTTTTTATCATTTTCTTCATTTTCGTGAAGTTCTTAACAAAATAAGGGAAATTTTACTTTGATTTTCAATTAATGCATTCTTTTTATATCAAACTAAAGTATAAACTGTTCCCAGTCACTGTCAATGTTAAATCATTATCACGATTGAATTCGTTTCGTTTCATTGGAAAATTCCAATTATCTATTAATCTACTGATTATTTTGCATATCATTAAATGACGAGTACTCTCTCGTCAATTGACGAATTGTATTCGTCAAATGACGAGTACCTGGGCGTGAAGTATTATGGACGAGAATCGATTCGTCCCGTCCCGTCCCGTCATGTTCCCGTCAGCAATCCGTTCACGTCCCGTCAGCAATCCGTTCACGTCCCGTAAGCAATCCGTTTCGCGTTCGTCAAACGGTAAGGGCTACGTTGCACAGTACTGTAGTTGCCCTCATGTCAATGTCAAAAGGTCGAAATACGTACAAATAAGGTCCCTACTAGGTCTGGAATGCTCTCCAAAATGTCGACGAATATGGAACTTCCATAAAACTTTCGGCTTATGAAAGTCAATTATAAAAAGCAACGCTCTGGCACTTTAAAACTACCTTCTAGAATGAATATATAAATGATTATTGAAACAACAACCAAAAATCATAAACCCAGAATACATGGCAATAAAAGGATCACATACAGCCAAAAAACGTTAATGACAAAGTCGAAACACAAACACAACACAATACAGCACTAACAATGTGAACCACTACAAAAACAGATGTGTAACCAGGTGCTCGGGAAGTGTAAGCCTGGCCTGCTTCACTAGTGACATACCTCACACTATAAGTCAAAAGTTCGGTGTAATATCAAATTCGGTATATATCAATCCAGTAATAAGTAAGACTCTATTGAGAGAAATTTCTGGTTTGATATAGACCATCTCCTATCGTTGCCCTTACTAAACTGAAATATTCGCCGCAGGTTAGCGGTTAGTTTGCGGTTAATATGCGGCGATTAATATGTTCACGAAAAGTCACGGTTTGGTCACCGCTAGAGGTAATTGTTTGACAATTGTTTCTTTAATTTAAGGCGAACTTGCTGCAAGCTCGCAAAAAAGATAAGTGTTCGCCAGAAGCTGGCCACAAACTTATTGAAAAGTATAAATATTCGCGGACTGTTCGCCAGAATTGTGGATTCAAATAGGTAGTCACCAAAACATCGCGGAAGTATATGATCATTCCCAAGGAAGCATTTCCTGTATCTTAATTCAAATTCTTAAATGGTGGGAATCAACAGGATAGTTGCAATTCTTTGTCTTGTCAACATTTGACTTGAAATTTGAACATTTAAGCTATTTATTATAAATACTTGAGAGATATTACAGTGAAATTCAATTCAGGATTATATATTTGGAAATATTTATAACTAATAGTAGAGATGGAGCTTGATCAAAATTCAAACAAAAGCTTCTCCAAAATGGCCAGTGAAACTTGAATGTAAGTTGTTCTATTTCATATTCTGGTTATGTATAGATGTGTAATAGACATTAGTATTTAGAGTTTCATATTATACAGTTTATAAACAAAAATGTTGTTAAAAAAAGTCAGTCACTTAAAATTTTTATTTAAAGTCACTTAAATAAATATGAATTCAGTTAAATTTTACCCTCATTTTTTTCCAGTGCATTACAGCAATACTATTTTTATGAAGATATTTCGAATCAAGATCACAACTTCAAAATTTGAATTAGAATATTATCAGTTAAAGTTCATTTAATAAGTGCAGCTTATTTTTTTAAGCTTTTGAAAATTTCAGTCACTATTAGGCTTTTATTACTCAATTTCTCTCATAAATTTGCATCTATAAAATGGAAATGCTTTTATATACTCATATATATTGTGTGATGTGTACAATGAAAACCAACAGGAAATTTGAAATATGATACAATGACTTAAATTCTTTGTTCGCTGTATGTGCGCCAGAAGATTATTTCAGTATTCGCAGAATGCTAGCCAAAACCTATGCGGAAACATCGCCAGAAGCCTATTTGCATAAATACTCGCCGCATGCTTACGGTACACTTCATTTGCATGGTAAAATGATCGCCGCAACCTTGCGGTGAATTCAATATTCTAATGTAGAATTGGAAAGGCATATGTGCCGTTTACTTGCGGTAACTATTCGCTGCTTGCTTGCGTTGAGGTAACCGCTAGCTTGCTTTATTTTTGGTAAGGGTGTCTACGTTTGTCTTTTGCCTTTTTGTTGTTTTTGTTATGCAGTTCCCTAGTATATTGTGGAAATGAATTTCGCTCAAACCGTTGATAGGTGCCGTCTTGAACTTATTATGAGGTTAGAGCAAAGCTCATTGTTGAAGGCCAATTGGTCACTTCAAGATGAAGAACGACAATAAAAGCGTTGTTCTATTGCTTTTTACCATGTATTTGTAGCTGTTTCCTGTTATCTTCGCTGCTGTCACATTGCAACGATTGGTCAAATTATGATGACAACCATAAAACTTATTGAATGAAAATCAACAATGATTGAACATTGCTCTGTTTAAGTAGCGTTTGAGATAGTAATTTCGCTGTGTTGAGAAATCGAAGTACATATTATATGCATGACCGAAACGAATGAGCTGTAAAATGTAAACTCCATATCCTAGAAGCGTGGTTAAATACTCTAAGAAAATTGTCTTCAGCGCCAGACTAATGGCACAATATCTACAAGTATGGCACCTCCAGAAACCTCTCATTATATGCAAGTCAAATACAAAATGTCAACATCCTAGCCCCTAAGAATTCCATTCAAGAAGCAAGTTAAAGTTTTTACTGACGCCGACGATACCAACGCCAGATAGTATGACAATAGTTCTCCGAACATTCGTCCCGGTGATCTGCAATTTCAGCTTAGTTTTAGAAAATAATTACTATAAAAATAGCAGAATTGTTAGCCAGACCGATAAAATATTTGTTTTTGGATTTAAGCACTCACCATATTATTAAGTCTCCCAAACGAAGATTGTGGAGACTTATTGTTTTTACTCTGTTTCTTATTATTATTATTATTATTTTTATTATTCTTCTTTTTTTATATTTTAAATTTACTGTTTTTATCAAAGTTTAACCCTTTAAAAACATTGAAGCTTTATTCCGTGTATGACACTCGGTGAATATCGTTGGTACTGGATATGGCCTTTTTCGATATTTTGGTAATGAGTACTTCTATTATGTCTACTTTGGATTATAGCTTTCCATATTGTTTGATTTTAATGCTGCTGATGAGAGCTTACTCCTTAAAACACCGCTTATTATGCAACCATAGTATTTAATGAATTACTAGTTGTCGAAATGCACATCTGCAGAAACTTAATTCACAATAGGGTCTGTAAGTGTCATCTAATTTTAGAACTTCCGGGACCAAAACTTGTACCCGGAAGTTGCATTTAAAACAAAAACCTATGACGTTCAAAGCAAAAAATTTGAACGTCATAATCATGCAACGTCATATTTTGGCGGGAAACGTTTTCAAATTGCAATTTTATCGTGATTTCTCGGTGTCACATGACGAGACTTACAGACCCTTATTTTTGTTAATTACTTCCCTACATATTTTAATGAAAGAGTTGTAATCAAGTTAAGATTAAAGGAATGTGTTTTACAAATAGCTGATCTGCATTGAAGAGAAATAAGTTGTTGAAATGCGCAGATGCAGAAACTTAATTCACAATACTTCGGTAGTTTTTGTTATTTGGTCGGCCTTATTCTCATTTACTTTATTAGTCATCACAGGATTATATTTGTCTTACAGACACTAAATATACAATCTTGCTGCTTTTACGCTGCGAACTTTTTTATTATTCACTAAACCAAAACAGAAGAATTTTGTTATACATTTTAATTTGTGTCCTTTTTACTTGTAGATTCTGACTTATGTCTGAGATTCCATTATCATATGTATGGAGGAAGCATGGGCACTTTGAATGTGTACCAGGGATCTGAAGTTAAATGGAGTATATCTGGTAATCAGGGAACAGTTTGGCACGCTGCTAATGTAGCACTGATGAAATCAAGCACTTCTTCTTCACAGGTATATATAGTAATGAAAATTAATACCTTGAATAATATAAAAAAAAACAAACAAGTTTATTTTATAAATGAAATAATTCCGCAGCATAATATACAAGACTTTCCATAAAGAAACTATTAAATGAGTAACCCATAACATATAAGCGGATCTGAAAACTGGATTCCTGGCTTATTGAGTAAATAAACGCCGACATGCCTCCCAAAACAAAGATTATTTATCAACCTGGCGAATACCTTAGTATTCGCCACATGACAACTGTTTTAGTTGATCACACATCATCATCAGGTCTTTATTGAAAATCGGATGTCCAGAGTTATCCTTTAGGATTTTGTCTTTCGGTATGTTGGGGAGTTTGCAAGTGAGGTTGCGAAATAAATTCATTAAGCAGTCAATGTAGTCCTCCATAGTGAGACAGTGTTTTTGCCGGAAGACAAAGCTGCTATGAGCAATGAGTGCGAGCTGCGAGTAAATCACCTTTAAGCAGTCAAAGTATGAGATCTGTTTACTTAAACTCGTAAGGAACGAGACCTGTAGTGTCGAATAGGTAAATGTTTTTTTACGTTTCGGTTCTCACATACTTTACTGCTGTAAATGCAACACTATCATGTGAAAGTGATATGTCAGATGTTTTCAAATATAAGTTGCTAGAACAATGAAGAGATGATCATATAGGCCTTAAATTATAGCAAATGATGATATGCACGCTATAGGGGTCGAAGCGGGTTGAACTGTGTTATAATAAATCAAACTATGTCCCAAATGATGATTTTTGCGGTGAATTCATCTGTTCTGTAGTAAACGTTTTAATAACAATAATAAAATTATACAAAAATTTAGAGATTTATAAAACCGTTAATTATGTCTCTGGGTATTTATTAATTATGAACTTGGATTATAATATCTCCTTAACATTAGTCTATTTGATGCATTTACACATGCGCTAATGCAAAAGGTTTCCATTTTTAGTGGTTATGAAACTTATTTCTTTGTTGTTTTCAAAACGTATTTATTTTTTTCTACCCTAAAAAGTTTTGTTTTTATTTCCAAAAGTCTTTTTTCGTCAATTATTTTTTATTAGACCTAATTTTGAAACAAAGATCATAACGAAAGCTGGCACAAATTGAACGATTTCCAAGTTTCAATCGCTAATAATCTATAATTTGTTATTTTATCAAAAGATAAAATTATAGTAAATATCAAACATTTGTATAAAGTTTTCCCGTGGTGGTATGATTTTCAAGATCCATTGTTTGTCACTTGGACATACGATATTTGTGTACGACAGAAAATTTTATGGAATATATAGTTCTTTTATATATCTATATTTTTCATTGAATTCACGTGCTGTTTATTACAAGGCATTTTAAGTTATGAAGTTTTCATCTGTCAAACTCGTATTTAAGCTCCCGAATTTGCGCAAACTGTCGGATCTGAAATATTACATTTTGAAAACTTCAACCAAGTATCTCCGATTTCACACGAAAACTTCCGATATCAAAATAATCTCCAATCGATAAAAAAGCAGTAATCACATTTTAGGACTTTCAAATTAGGATTAATTATAAAATACTGAGATATTTTTGGCGCACACACGAAACCTTGAAGTACCCTGCGTTGTTCATCTCTGTATTATAAATCTGTGGTAAATCTTTCTAGTATAATTCGAAAGTCTTTGATAGTTTCACGTTATTTTTTTTTTTTTTTTGAAAAAGATGTATTTAATCATGTATTTGTAGGGACTTGTTACTCTGTATCCTTCAAAATGTCTCCATTTTTATGGATGGCAATAACCGTAGTAACTAACAAAGAATGGGTACTAAGTAAAACGTCATATGACGTAATGATCTTCTGCAGTTTCTTGACATATGACGTAATGACCTTCTGCAGTTTCTGGACATATGACGTAATGACCTTCTGCAGTTTCTGGACACATCACAGGCAAAATAAGAAATTTAATTTACAATATATAAAAAGGAACAAAAGAACACAATACCAAAAATATTTAAGTAATTTACATGAATTGTGGATGTGAATCATTGACAAATAAAGTATGGTAACTCAAGTTTATTGCAAATGACCATTTCGACGACTTATGTCATTCCGGGTCAAGTCAAAGCATTAGAAGTAAAAAGATCAACAATAAAGTAAACAACGAAAGGATGTGGAGAACGTCCCTACGAGTACATGGTAAACCAATCAAGGGAAAGGGGATTTTATTGTTGTCCTTCATCTTGAAGTCACCGTGAGGCATTAAACAAACAAATAGTACCCGCATTAAATAAAAAAAAATACTGGATCGAAGTTAAATTGAGGTCTGTAAATTAGAAAGCCTTTTTCTGTCAACGTATTAATCAATGAAATGATATGGATTGGATGCAAATAAGCATGTTTCTATAATTATTACCATCAAATATCATTTTCTTAAAGAATTAAGATATTTTAGTGTTATTTTTTAATCTAAACTTTTGACGATTTTGTTTTAAATGAATAATATTTATCAAAGTATCACAATGTTTTAGATTGTTTTCGAAGGTATTCGTGGAAACGGTTATAAAAGTGATATTGCAATTGATGATGCAAGAGTAGATTCAGGAAGTTGTTCGTAACATTATTGCTCGTCTACGCATGAATGGAATTTCTAAAAGATGTTTAGTAGGAAGAGATGTTGAATTATTCGAATCTTAATATATTCACATTTGTTTATGCAATGTATGCTTTCTGTTGTGATGTATTTTTGGAGACTTAGTCTAATGTGCACTTACTTTCTAGCTTTTCATTATCTATGTAACTGTTTTAGGAAAATTACTGAATTTGAAATCAAATATCTTTGACATCTAATAAGTGAAATAAATTGTTCAAATCAAATAAATTTCTAAACGTCGCTACTTAGAATATACAAATCTAAGTATTCTTTGAGTTCCTATAGTTGTTTAATTTTGTTTCTTGTCTTCATTGCTGTTTTTCTTGAGGAGTTTGCTTGTGAATTGTGGCATGTGATTATAGTTATGGCCATTGTAGGTGTTTACTGTTGTCCTGGTTTTTTTGTAATTTGAAACTTTCATGAAAATTACCATGTTTTAACGTACAAAATGCATGATTGGGAAAATGTTTATTTAAAATAAAGCAAATTCTTGAAATGTTGTTTTTTTAAGTAGAATATAAAAATTTCATAATCGAAACAAATTCTTGAAGAATGGTTTGAATATATTTCCAAACAATAAGTGGTCTTTATGACTTTCGATATATCTATCAATGAAATGGAATAAAAAATTTTATGAAATCCTATTACTGGAAATGTTTGTACTAATGGGAACAAATTTAAACAGTTTGGTTGCTAACAAATCAAAATAAGTGGTCCTTCAAACTTTTAGGATATTCAACAACACAAGTATTCAAAATTTTGTTTTTTATCGAACATTAGCCAAAACATTAGATTGTATACTAAATTTAAAATATATGAAAAAAGGAATAACACAAAAGAAGAGGAAACACCACCAATGGCCGAAATTACAATTACATGTCACAATCTGCCAGGGAACTACACAGGCAAAACGCAAATAAGACAAAACACAAACGTAAACCACGATAGGAACTCGTGGGGGTGGTACATTGTACCCGCACAAGCAAAAGCAAGCGGTAGGGTTAAACCAGTTTATGGGTACCAAAACCATCTGAATATTAACTAATATGGAATTTTAAAAAGCTAACTTCGCAACTACAGAATACATGTAAAATGATATTGATCTATACATCAATCAATTGAAACGTTCGCGAGTGTCACATGTGTCCAAATCCACAACTTGTGTATTAACAAGACTTATATCAAAAATGCAAAAACTAATCGGCAACTACAGCTAATACGTTGCAATCTATAGCCAAATTAGAACTCTAAGTTCAAAATATAGGAGGAGTTCTCATCGCAGGAAAACATGACGAGTGGAGAAGGTCAATAACAATATCCTAAAGTCCGGGGATTTGATTCAAGTAAATTTTATTGTTTTGTTTTACATAGCTGATATTGCTATCCAGTGTCAATAATTCTTTTCATATCAAGTATTCAATTTTCTTTTGACATACCAGAAAACATTGCTGGTAGCCAAACTTTATTCCATTTTTTTATCTTTTTAGCAAGAAATGCTTACATTAATTGTACCTTTACTGTTTCTTATACATATTATATCCTTAAAATAGTATTTAATACAACTTTTTATTTAATATTTAACTTTTTGTGCTATAAAGTTTTGTATTTTCCAAACCTTCATAAGGCTGTTGTTAATTATTATACTATTATTTACCAAATAAGTAATTATTGCGATATTGAAGTCAACAACATTTGTATCTTGCCATGTAATAATAAAAGAAGACACAAACAACTTATAGTAATGCGTACTCGTTTTTTTGTTTTGTGTGTGTGTGTGTGTGTTGTGTTGTAAAATATATATGAAATAGGAAAAAGAAGGGAAACGGGGAATCGTCAAAGAGACAACGACCCAAAGGGGAGTAATAACAACTCAAAGCCACCATAAGATCTGTTTCATAATCATTGTAAACATATGCCCTGGTGGGCCCTTGATCTGGCAAATAAACTTCTGCATTCTGTATCCATAAGGGGGCATATAAAAGGAATAGATTTTGGCAAGGCCAATATTGTTAACTCGGTTGAATTTGATCATAATTTGGAATAAAGATGTAGCTCATTATTGAAGGACTCTTGGTGAATTCAAGATGAAGAACAACAATAAAAGCGTTGTTATTATGCCTTGTTTAATCGTGTATTGGTAGAGACTTTGTTTCATGTGCATTTACTCCATTCATTGTTAATACTTAGTTTTTTTTTAGTTTGAATAAAATTTGAATAAAAAAATTCAACGTACCATATTTTCTTAGGTAAACATTAATGAGATTACTGATTTCTATGTTATAAATTATCTCCCTTTGAAAATTGTGTAGAATTTTTAGATATCATTGTAAATTTAAAGCCTTTTTATAAACCACTGGATATGTTGTGGTTATTTTTATGTGAAAAACCAATTTGATCTAAATGGATAGCCAAAATAGGCTAAAGTTTTGCACTAGGAAAACACTCCTTAGGAATCAACAGAATTGACAAAAAATTAAACAAAAATGGGACAAAATCCCACAGAACATGGTAAGGCTAGGCACAGAGAACAACGCTTTTATTTGTGGACAGTTTTGTGAAATAAGTTTAGGAACAAATAATTTTCCCATATATTCTATGTAAATTCTCCTTATTTCATAAACTTGTGAAATCCTGTCTACGTCAATTTTCTTGAAATTTTCACATTAAGATACAGAATTATTCATAGTATCTTCTTCTTGTTTTTACATAATTTTATTTTGTGTAATTTTCAAATCGTTAAGATTTATAAATTAATTAATTATAAAAAGACAAACAACAATAAAAGCGTTGTTCCATTACTTGTTTTTCTCACGTATTTGTGGAGATTTTGTCTCATTTGCTTTTACTACATATCCCTACATTGCTTATTAAAATATGATATTTGTGGAATTCAGAATAAAGATCTTCGATACAATGCATTCCTTGTTACTCTCTCGCCATTTAAAAACAAGCGAAAACATTTCATCAAATCTAACTGTAAATAACAGTTTGGAAATTTATAAGCAAAATTTCGATAAAAATTACAATTGAATGAATTCAGTTGGAAAATAAAAATATAAATATTGGTAGAATTAATGCATACATTTTAGGTATGGTTGCTTCACATTTTTGTTTATGTTATTTGTAACTAAGTTAATTATCCGAAAAAGAAAGCACAAAGATGTAACGTTATTTAACATCAAATGATAAGTCAGCTTCACTCATTTAATAGACGTTCTTGAACTTTAGTGTAACAACGGCAGTAGAATACCGATGGAACAAAGGAGTGCAATATACAAAATCGAAGTCCAAAGAGACGGCCAAAACGAGAACACAGAAAACAATGACGTTAGACACAAAAAACAACGACGCCAGACAGACAAAAAGCACAGAAACAGAAATTACAACATACAAAACAAAGGCACTCACAGTGTGAACTCCAGTGAAACTGAGAGTGACATCAGGGGCTCCGGAAGGGTAAGCAATAATATTAATAATAAATAGATAATATTCTATTTCAAAAAAGACGAATACATTCTTGAACTTAAAAGACAAAAAGTGGAGGAGTGATTTTATATCATTTATTAATGGATTACATGTTGTGTTTTGTTCATTTTGCAGCATTTGCAGGCAATATTGATGAACGATAATTTCTATCCCTCATATTGATATTCCACTTGTTTTATAGTAAATTGTAAATAGAGCAAGTTTCTTTTAAAGTGAATATGTCATTTGTTTTAGCTTCATATATTATAACAATTGTACGAGTCTAGAACATTATTGTTTTAAGATTACCTTTCCCCAAATAATTATGGTTGCGATCGCATGTGCAAGTCACATTTAGTAATTTCGACAACTTATGTCCCCTTGGTTAAAATAGAAATAAAACCTTTGGAAGGCCAAATCAAAGGGTATTTAAGATCTGTTGGAGAATTAGTGATAAATTTTGAAGAAAATTGTGCAACCCTCTGATGCTGTTTCACATATCAATGAGGGGTTTATCATATATTTCAATTTGGAAATTGAAATAAAGATTTGCCCTTAATGTTTTATATGTTCATTTTAAAAACAGAACTTGATTCATTTTGTGAAAATCTTAATCATGGTCTTTTAAGGTAGTCCCCATAGTTAATTTCTGACATTTGATAAGATGTACGGACTCCCCTGTCTTTTTCGATATAATAAAATGTAAAATATTCCGCGAACGAATACCCACTTTTCATATTATATTTTAAAAGCATGCAACTCTAAGGAATTTCAAAAAATTCACATTAACTCTTTTCCTCGATTTAGAAGACTGACAAATTATTTTATCGGTAATTTATACTTCTTTCCTTTGATGTGTACTGACTGATAAAGTCATTATCGACGTGCTGGACCATATCAAAAATTTATTGGGTCAGTACGTCAGATGACATGAGCGAACCGAAGCAACGCGCATTAATCTGAATTCAAAGTCAACTCATGAATGAAAATTATATGTGATTACAAACAGTAAACAATTTTGAATTTGCTCGTCATTTAAAAAGAAAACATCTTTCCCTATAATTTTACAAGGTATTTCTGAAAAATTCATACCTTGATACTGCAATAAAAACATCATGCAGGCAATTCCAATCCTTCGCTAACCGATAGTTTGGTTCTTCTAAACAAACTGTCGCCGATTTTAAATAGAGAGAAAGAGACGCCTACCCCGCTACTGCAAACCCCAACAATACTGAATTATGTAGGTTGCATTCAGTGACAAGAAAGGCGCCATGCCATTGACAAACTTCTGTGTCTTTGACGAATTTATCTTCTTGAATGATGTCCATTTGACGCAAAAGATACTTACGATGTTGCGGCATTGATTTCCTGTTGTTTTATATCAGTTAAATGAGCTATCCTTCGTTATTTGTGAATTATTTCCAACGAGAATAAAATGGCGTGACGTGTCCTGTTCAAACTAACGAACAGAAGGATGAGACGTCACAGTACCCTGACGTCAACAAGAATTGTGCACAATACAGTTTACACAAGAACTATTCGCGAAAGAAAGAGTTCACTTCATTTTTTTTTCAAGTTTAACCAAGAAATTGCAATATTTGGAAATTCCCGATAAACAGAATATAGGACCTTTTGTTTTTGATACGGACTTTATCACGGTAACATATCAGGTTCGCCCTAGCGGGCTCACCTGATATATTACCGTGATAAAGTCCGTATCAAAAACAAAAGGTCCTATATTCTATATATACAAAGCCTATCAAAAACCTATAAATTGAAATTTCCCGTCAATTTTTTAATTGTTTGTTTCACAAAGTCAAGCGCGTGAACCATTTTTGCTTCGTTATTGTCAATCTTTTACCCAGTCGTTCTAACTCAGAACACTTTTATGAAATTCGCATTACTTTCATTCAAATGTTGAAACTACCTTACACACATTAATTTGTTGAAATATCCTGCCATTTGAACTTTGCAGCTCCAGTTAACAAATACTATAATACTAGTAGAGACTTCAAGCCTCATTGTGAGTTTAAGATGAAGAACAACAATAAAAGCGTTGTTCGTTGATGAAATGAGTTTTAAGGTGGACGTCAACGGATATGTTGATAAATAATTTCTATCGTTAGTATTATGGTTTTATCTCCGTTTGCTTCCCTGTTGAAAGCCATAAAGCCAATAATTTTGGCTACACCATTTTTTTCATCTTTTGTGAAATATCTAGATTTTTCCTGTATTATTCATTAGCATTTGGCCACTACTAGTCGTTTATATATATTTTATGTAAATCTTTTTAATATGTTCTTGTTCTGATCATAAAAATACAAAAATACCAAAATTGCATAAAAAACAGTTAATTTAGTTATGCTGTACACATGTTTCAAGGAGTAACCTCTCATCAGCAGCATTAAAATCAAATAATATTGAAAGCCATAATCAAACAGTTGTCCAAAAAGAAGTACTCATTACCAAAAGTATCGAAATAGGAAGCCCAATCCAGTACCAAGGACATCTACCGAGTGCCATACACGGAATGAAGCCTCAGTGTAAATTCCAGCAAATTGATTTCTTTTTGTTTATATGAATTTCTGTTAATTACTTGCTATTTTGTCTGCTCAGGATGTGTATGATTCAATTAATTGTTCATATTTATAAATAACACTTATTTTATTTCATGTACATTCAGTAGTTATTAATTGATTTAAATGTTATATACATCCCGTACTTATTGAGTTATTTTTATATTATATAGATTCAAAATTTGTTAATTATTTTATTGTAGTGTGTGTGTGTGTGTGTGTGTGTGTCCCTTAAACCAAATGCAGGGTCGTTAAATAGGAATCACTGTCCGTTGTCTTTCGACCGTCTGTCCATAGGTCCGTTTGTATTGCATCAAGATTAAAAACATTATCATCATTCACCTAAACTGGTTGGAACTTTTAAGCCAAACTTGCAAGAATTCGTCAGTATATATCGTTCATTTTGATTTTCTTTGTTTTATTTTTTCTATATTCCTATACCAACAGTGGACATTCATTTTGGCTTATTTGGGTGGAAATGGTATGCCTTCAACTCCTAAATGACCTTTTCAACCAGACTTACAGACATTTTAGTATATAATGTTGATGTGCCTTATGCATTTTTTCCAGTAAATGATAACCGAACCGTCAATCTAAAACGAACAATCCAAGGACAATGGCAAGACCGGAAAAACAAAGAAACAGAGACATAACTAGTTCGGCACAGCAAAGAAAAATGAAGACACACACTTATACGCCGTTTGGATATTGCTTACAAAGAAAAACAAGTTGACGTTTGGAAAAGTGCAGTCATCGGGTTTTTCATAAAGCTTATTTTGAAGTCTACCTATGTTGTCAATTTTATTATGAAAGGTCAATAAATGAGACCGATGTGGAAGTTTTCTAAATTTCGAGCTCTTTTGGATAGATCAGATGAGAAAATCACCCAAGCGAGGATTGTTAAGTGGCAAAATATCATCCTTATAATGGAAACTAAAATTGAAGGATGGGGCCGGTATTTTATCTTTTTTTGAAGAAACCCTTCGATGAATTCAGCCTAATAAGAGTAGAGAAACAGATCGGGTAGGAGAGCTGCACAGTTTGTGCTCGTTGGAATCCTATAGTCTGCTGAAAAACAAATTCTCCAAACTGGACAAATACATTGTCGATCAGAAACTTTACCAGATCAACGCTAGTTTCATATTACCCTGTGGACGTAATGGTTTTTCTTTTTAGGGAATTCATCTGGACATGTCCATCCAGATCATCAAAGTTGAATCTGTGTGAAACTCTGATGTTTGTATAAGTCGCTTCATTGTTCTTCATCTACTTGCAGTCCATTGTCTGGAACTCTTCTAAAATTCGATACTTATAAACCAAACTTAAGTGAATGCCTAATCATAAATTACATCTGCATCATTCTTTTTTTTTACTTATTTTCTTCATTTTCCTTTTTCCATTCTAACATTTGACTTTTGATATATTAGCATGTTTGTGTCTTAGTGGCACACTGCTCTTATCTTTCTGTCATATTCTAAATGTTCAACAAAAACTTGCGGGTTGTATTTGATATATATTGTAACTCCTTTTATGTAATTTTTGAGTCTCTCTTTTTTCAGGAATTCTCCAATGAAAAGACATATGTTCTTAAAGTAGCCATGATTATTATACCCCCCACAAACAAAGTTTGGGGGTATATAGGAATCACCCTGTCTGTCTGTCTGTCTGTCCGTCCGTCTGTCCGTCCGTCTGTCCACACTTCTCGTAAGCGCAACTCCTCTTAAACCACTTGAAGGATTTTGATGAAACTTTACACAAAGGAAGGACACTATGTGGAGATGTGCAAAAAGGAATATAATTATTGTCCGAAATGAAGAAGGGGAGATAATTTGACTAACTTTTCGTTGATTCGCTATTTATGGGTTACCTCGTAAGCGCAACTCCTCTTAAACCACTTGAAGGATTTTGATGTAACTTTACAAATTTTGATGTAACTTTACAGAAAGGAAGGACACTATATGAAGATGTGCATGAAGGAATATAATTATTGTCCAAAGCCAGGAAGGGGAGATAATTTGACTTTTGACTTTTCGTTAATTCCCCATGTATGGGTTACCTCGTAAGCGCAACTCCTCTTAAACCACTTGAAGGAATTTATTAAAGCTTTACGCAAAGTAAGAACACTATATGGAGATGTGCATGAAGGAATATAATTATTGTCAGAAACCAGGAAGGGGAGATATTTCGACTTTGAGTTTTCATTGATTCCCTATGTATGGGTTACCTCGTACGCACAACTCCTCTTAATCCACTTGAAGGATTTTACGGTCTTCCAAACGTTTAGATTTTATCTGCACTGAAGAGACATAAGTTGTCGAAATGCGCATATGCAGAAAATAAATTCACAGTAACTTCGGTATTTAGTTATTTGATGAAACTTTAGACAAAGGAAGAACACTATATGTAGATATGTAAAATGTCAAATAGGCTGCAAAAAGGTGAATTTTATATTTGTCTGATTTAGACAGAGTGTTTTCATTGGGACCCATTGGAAAAACCCTTGTGAAAAGTTTTTTCTTGAAGTATATATCATTGTGTCCACACTTGTACTGTGTCCACACCTGTATTGTGTCCACACCAGCTTAGTTTTGCACTTACCATATCGATTCAGGGTTCAAAGAGCGGGGGGCATTCGGCGACAGCTCTTATCTTATATTTTCTGTCTATTCACAGACGTTCTAAACATACAACATTCACTTTATGAATACCAAGTTGCCTTCTTTGAGTAAAACTGGTTTGCTAGTGCCATTACCAAGTCCTGCTGTCCCGAGTTCCTATCGTTATTTACGTTTGTCCTTCACTAACTAAAAATAGATCACGTAAATTTCCAAATAAATACCAAAAACAACCAGAATACATGGTAATATAAGGAACATAAACAGACAGAGAACGTAAACGACGGAGACGAAACAAACAAAACATGATACAAACGCCACAAAAAGAATAAAGCACTTACAGTGTGAACCCCTAAAAACAGGAGTGTCAGGTGCTCCGGACGGGTAAGCATGATCTTTCCCACTAGTGACACCCGTCAAAAAGTAACAAATCTGGTGTAATGTCAAATTCGGTATGAGTCAATCCAGTAATAACTCGGGGTCTGTCCATCTCCATTTATGACAAAGAAATGTTGATATTTTAAATTTGCATTTTTAGGTTTTAAAATTCAATATCGCGTATAGTAGATCATTGTACCAGGCTGAAAATATAAAAAAAAATAGAAAATATCCAAGTCAATTGTATATGTTATGAAAAAGAAAGATGGTCTTTTTCTCCTTTTATACACATCTTTATGTAACTTTTTTGTCTTTCGTCTAACAAAAGATGAAACAAAATCCGAACTTCAGATAAAAGTTATTGAACCACAGATAATGTAAGATAAGGAATACGTCCATCTTTCTTTGTTCCATGTGACTTTGGGACGTCCTAAAATGACATTCGACAAAGACGTTATCATTGAAAAAATTCCAGCGATGCAATAACATGCTTCTGTTTATTCACTTGTTGTAATCAGTGTGTTACGAAGCAAAATAAGCTGCTCCTTTACTTAACACTAAACAGAAATACATTTTTTTATCATTTTAAGAACAAAGAGAATTATGCATTTAATCAAAATAGCAAAATCTATCATGTGGAGGAATAATATACTAGAGTGTACAAAAGCAAATGTGTTAATACTGCTGCAATGGTAAGGTTCAATTGAAGATAAATATCTAAAAAGATTTGAAAATCCACATCTGATTCAATAAAAGGTTGAAGAGCAATTAAACTGTAAAAAATAAAATAAAATTGCAAACAATCCTTCAAATTTTAGTTGTATGGATGGTCGTTTCAGAGGATTTTTTCTTCAGTACAAATATAGATTAAAACATTTGGAAGGTCAAACATCAATGAATAACCTGAAAGTCTAAAACTTCAGCTGAGGACAGAGATAAATTGGCAAAGGAAATGTTCCGGATCTGGTCTTAAATAACGGTTTATGAATATATAATTTCATGCACATATAATTCAATGCAAATTGAAGATATTGCTAAGATCTGTTTCCAGTTGTGGATTTCATCATAAGTACATGAACTTTTTGGACTTTTTCCAGAACTAGATGCAATATTTGGCTTAATTATGACTCAACATTTTCATAAAGCTTAGGTGCCTTGACATTCGCTGGTATTATCTATTTCCCGATCTGAAATTAAGTCGGATATTAGTAAATACAAACAGATAATGCAAGGAAATTCACGGATATCCATCTGTACCTTAATTCCATATTTAGAACAATGAAATTTATAATAACACATTATCACGATATTGATAATTTAACGGGAAGGAGCACAATCACATCTTCATCTGTTTCCGATTCTCACTTTTCATCTTTACTGATCACTATCACATTATAGGAACAATAAATATATAGGCTGTCATACGTTTTCCTGTAAAAACGTTTAAATCCATATAAATATATGGATAGTTTGATTCACTTTTTATTTTGTTTGAAAATTTTTAGTCTATTGATGAAATACATGTAATATGTATATGGGGGTGTGATGTATCGTATTATTAGAGGTTTTTGCGTGAACCGCCTTAGGGACAGTCTCAAAGTTGAAATTGAATTAGCTAAAATCTAACATATAAGTGATCATTAGTCAATTACCCTAACACGCCTGATTAATGACAGGAGTCAAATTGGTTTCTTGTTCAACATTCAAACAATTTTTTTTTCAGCTCAACGTTCAATATTCGCAGTTCAACGTTCAAAATTCATTTTTTTTTCAGTTCAACGTTCAACATTTGTAGTTCAACGTTCAGCATTCGCAGTTCAACGTTCAACATTTAAATTTTTTTCAGTTCACATTTTTTTCAGTTCACCGTTCAACATTCGCAGTTCAAGGTTCAACATTCAATTTTTTTTCAGTTCAACGTTCAACATTCGCAGTTCAATGTTCAACATTCAATCAGTTCAACGTTCAACATACACAGTTCAACGTTTAACGTTCAACATTCAAATTAGTTTTCAGTTCAACGTTCAACATTCGCAGTTCAACGTTTAACATTCAAATGTTGAAAGTTGAACTGAAAATTTTTTTTTTGAATGTTGAACGTTGAACAAGAAACCAATTTGACACCGGTTGATGTCTGATTGGTAATAAATTAGGGATAGTCGAGTGCAAGTTACAGAATGCACTGGCAATGCCCGTTCATTTGGAGTTTCAGTGTCATGATTTGTTAAGCCTTATAAAATAGATATTTTTGACACTCATGGTACAGTATAGATACAATTTAAGAAAACGCTCTTTAAAATCCACGATTGACTCTTAACATTCTAATTTATCTAATCTACCTGTTTCGGCACTTGATCCAGTAGTCAGACTTACTCCTTTGTAAATACCTTAATTATTTCAAGCGATACAAACATCCAGATACACTACAGCTTCTGTGTTTAACAAGAGCAATCGTGGGTTTCTAAAATTCAGAAGTGCAACGCCAGGAAATGTGCCACTTGTCCTCACCTAGTCCAGGAGAATACTGTAAAATCAAATGTCAATGGCAGGAACTTTACCATCAAATTCCCTGTTGATATCTCCTGACAAGCATCCAGCCTGATTTATTTGATCACCTGAACTAGGCCAGGCTGTGGAATTCAGTACGTAGGTGAAACTAGTCGTCCATTACAACAACCTGCCCTGGAGCACCTGTATCGCATTCGTTTCCCGAAAGTTTAGATCGTACATATTTCAACATTGTTTCATTTATAATCATAACAGAAAGTATATTAAAATTCAACCACAAGAAATTGTTGAAATAATCCCCTGACCAATCCAAGAGAGGATTTGTAGGATCAAGAAGAGTATGAGAATTGTCTTGGATACAAAAACTTCAGACAGCTTACCCTTTATTAGGTTTAAACGACAACATCATGGGTCCAGGAAACATTTCTCAGCGTGCTTCCATTGACATCATGAGTGTCCCTTCTCCAAAATTACGCCATCGCAGGTCACATGGCCGAAGATTGAATTACAGAATAAAAAACAAACGTAAAAACCTAGTAAATGTTAAAGATTTGCATACCGTTTTCAAAAACAATGGGCGGCATGGCTTCTCATTGGCGGATCCAGAGGGGGATTTCGGGGGTTGGAACCCCCTTTTTTCTGGACAATCATGTATTTTTAATGACTATCCTGTTGTTTTATTAAGAAATACCCTTAAAAATTTTCGACCCTCGCTCCGCTCGGCGAAATTTTCTTTTATTTACAGTTGGAAATCCCCTTTTCTAATTGCCTGGATCTGCGCCTGCTTGTTTGCTCAATTTCTCGAAATTAAAACTTTACAAAATCTCTTTTGAATGTGATACCATGTCTGTAAATAGCCCAATCTATGAATGTTCGAAAATTATTGATGCTTTCTGCTATCATCGGCTTTATCCGAGAATTGACAAACACGATGAAAATGTCAAACAATTTTTGAAAATTAAATATATAAATAAAGGAAATTGATTTAATCGACATCGCAGGCATTTTTCGGGACCCAGGTATTCAAAAACTTGCTCCCGTTTATTTTGACAACTAGGACATGCCTGTCATTTCCTTTTCTTACAAAAAGCCTACTAGAAGCATGTTTTCAATTACTTTTCTATAACATGTGATGCTAATTTCGAGAAGAACTACCCCAGCATCTGAGACTGTTCAACGTCACCATATCGCTTTGACCCATGTGGACATGTATTAACGGGCAACTTGAACATCATCGATGATAAAGAGGTTAGAAAATTCTTCTTTGGTATTAACATTGATTTTTTGATAGGGTCTTTGCATTTTAACTAAACACATTCTAAATTTCTAAAATCAGTATTGCATGTACACGGGTTATGTATTCCGGTATATACATGAAATCATTATGCTAAACTCCTCACAGGAAGGGATCTTGATGGAAGCTGTATACTGAGGGTACATAACTTAATTTGTCAGTTGGTAATGGGTCTGGAGCTGGCATGTCAGTTAACTGCTAGTAGTCTCTTGTGATTTCATGTTTATGTCCGTATATTTAGTTCTTTCAGTTTCATTTTTCACAGTTGACTCAGTCCTGTTGCCAACTGAATTTTACTGTTGTTACGATCGTTTTTTTAATTAATCACATTGGCTATAGGGGGAAGGTTTGGGCCCAATAAAACTAGTTTAACCCCGCCGCAGCATGTTTGCGCCTGTCCTAAGTCAGGAAATTTATTAAGCCTTTGTGTGTCTTGTCTGTTTTCTAGTTAGTTCACTTTATGTCTATCGGAGTCTAGGAAGATGCTTATTTCGCTGAACTTGATTACTCTTTTATTTAGGGGCCAACTCCGACCTACCGTTGGATGTGGGGTTTCCTCACCGTTCATTGGAGATCTTATGGTGGCTTTGAGTTGTTATTGCTCCCCTTAGGGTCGTTGTCTCTTTGACACTTTCCCCGTTTCCCTTCTTTTTCTTATTTGATATTATTAAAGCGCTGTTGACAATTATTGCTTAAAATGGTGCAAACGAGAAAGTGCAAACAAACACGCACTCAATATGTTCAAAGATAGGATTATTACAAAAGTCACCAACAGAATAAATTTTTATAAAGATAATTATAAAGAGTCACCGCTTAAGCTATCTGTAAACAGAATTATTAAGTTAAAATAAAGAGATCTAAATATGTATTTGTACCAGTCGATAAAGCATCCAACAACGTTTCAATTACTTGAAAGAAATATTATATTGATGTCCAACAAAATGAATTGGCAAAGTCTGACATTTTCGAATGTACTAATTTTGACAAAAAAACATTAACCAAATAGCACTACAGCGATATAGATATGCTCCAAGTTTCACCTAAAGATAACAACTTGCTTACTATGTAATGGGTTCCTAATCTTCGGCATCAAGCAACTATTCTACCACTAATTTATCCATCCATTTAACAAGTGCATTTACCTGTATCAAAGAGTTAGTTATCAAATACTGTGAAAAAAATTATCAAAGCGCTGGTGTAAATTACTTTTTGAGTGTAAAAAATTCCATTGAAGTTTTAGATAAACTAAAATTAATACAAAGACCGGTTTCATTTATTGACAGTTATGAGTTTTGTACACTTTATACAATCCTTCCACATATGGAATTTGGCCCAATTTTAGACTCACCTACCGAAATTTTGGAAAATTTCGTTTTTCGTTCAATTTTTTCTTTCATTTGCTTCAAAATGTTGACCAAATGCTCCCTAGTATAAAAACGATGCATTAAATTATTGCTTATTGTATAAGCTTTACAAAGAATCCAAATTTTTACAATTTCTATGCCCAATACGTTCCATAGCGTCATTAAACGTACCCCTACCCCTATGAAATATTGAGGAAAATTTAGATATTTTCATTGAAATTGCGTAAGTTTGATGGATCTAAAGAACCCGAAGTGCATCCCGATTCCCAATTCTGAAAATTGTTTTTAGTTTTTCAATCTATTTTCTTGAATATAAAACATGTTAACATAATGTTAACATATTTTTAATGACCAAAGTTTTATTTTCGAATAGACCAAATAAATGGATCTTTGAATATTTCCGATTTTGACTAAGTTTTGTCATTCTTTTGCCAAATATTACTTTTTAGTAAACAAATATCATTTAAAGTAGGTATCAAATGAAAGCTTATTATATGTGCTTTACAACTATTACAAATAATAGCCATCCTTATGTAATATAAACATCATACATTAATAAAACTTACCCCTACCCCAACAAATTTACTGTAAAATTGTCAATTTTTTGTCTATGTTAGCATAAAAATAATCAGAAGATGCAAAATGTGTGTTGTATATGACAATGTTTCATAAATTATACCATGATTTCGTATTTTAACAGTCATTTGTTGACTTAAACTCAATATTTTGCCTATTATGCCGACTCGTATAAGATTGGGGCTGGGATTGTTTTTGTAGATTTTGTAAAAGCTTTTGACAGTCTTGAATGGGATTTCATGTTTGAAACCTTGCGCTATTTTGGGTTTGGGGAATCCTTCACGGGTATATATACCAATATCCAAACGTCTATTACGAATAATGGATGGATATCTGAGCCTTTTAAAAATTTTC
>MJUU01057411.1:0-10690 GCA_002080025.1 Modiolus philippinarum | reverse complement strand
AGGGCATTTCCAATCCTCGATTTTACGGAAATGTTGTTAGCAAAATGCCAGAAACTGATTAAAAATCCAGAAAAACTGGGACGTAACTTACATTCTTTACGCAATAGGGGATATCGACAGGATATTCTGCACGTGTCCGTTAAATTAGCTTTGGGATCCAGTGACCTGAGGATTTTACACACATACTGGCCTCTCACCGATACTGCCGATGTCTACTGAAATACATGACGATTCTTTACCAAACCCATTGGGAGTTTTCAATTTGATTTTCCTTCCGTAGTGCGACAGTGTTTTACCAGCGGACTAGGCTCCTTGAGCTAGCCGGCAGTTTAGCGGCGAGCACTCTTTGACCCATCTTTCAAAATTACGTTTTGTCCCCCCATTTTTCTTTTCTAGATTGTGGTCATGGAGTTAGTAGTCTACCTGTATGGGTTTTATTCGTATGTTTATTCTACGATAGGGAAACGGGACAGAGAAAGGGGAGGTTTGGGTACCCATAAACCGGTTTAACCCTACCGCTGGCTTTTGCTAGTTCCGGTACCAAGTCCGGCCGTCCCGAGTTCCTATCGTTGTTTATGTTTGTTTTTTGTATTTTTATTGTGGGTTTTTTTCTTGTGCAGTTCCTATTTACTTTCTGGCATGTGGCTATGTTTTTCGGCCATTGTAGGTGTTTCCTGTTATCTTTTTTATTCCATTTTACATAATACTAGAGCAGTACATAACCATGTTGAACCAGATGCTTTACAACCAATTCCTGAAAATTCGGTGTATTGCAACCACACCAATTCAAAAATCATGTCACAATCGTGATTTCTCTGTGTTGCTTTTTATTTACTTTTAAAGCTGTGCAAATATGTGCAAATATGTGCTCCAACAAGTTTTCGTTTCTTGTAGATATATATATTTAAAATATCTGTAATTCCGAATTGAAATTTTAAAAAAGCAGCTACTGCTGATATGGACTGCATAGTAATATGGAATTCTACTGTAAAATAAATAATTAAGATTTTTCTATTGATATCACAAAACGCATAAATAAAAATGCAAATACATGTAGCTGTATTACATGGCCACTTGTTTCATTAAATGTTATCCATTGTAGCGATGTCCCCTCTGAGCGGGTACCGGTACTATGTCGGAAGGATTAATTAACACACAATACTACGGTCGATGACACTTGTAAAAATATACACATGCTGTGAAGCTTTGATCACTCAAAATGGAAAGGCTCACAACCCATAGATGTTTTAAAAAATGTAGCCCCTAAATTTAAAGTTTCTAACATAATTCTAACTTCTAAACTTATTAATCCGTTGAACAAACTTATTCATAAAGGATATAAATACAGCATTGTTATTTAATCTTTACTTCTGTTTTTTTTTCTTTTTTTTTCGCAAAAATATTGATCATCTCCTAAATACTTTACACCATAAATAAATTTAAACATTTCTTTTCATATTGGCAGTATTTGGCATTGCATAACATCATGTTCTTCTTTCATAATTGATGATGTTGTTTTACGAAATCTTAAGTTTCATATTTAAGAAGGCTTGATATCATAGTCAACTGAAATTATGTCCTTAGCTAGCTGTCAGTAACTGCAAGTATTTGTTCGGACAATACCCGTGTGTATTGTCCTCATGTCTATGTACTTCATTGTAAGGGTACTCGTCTTGATAAGTTGGACTTTTTTCTAGTTTGATATTTACTGTGAGTCTTTTTGTGTATTTATTTTTTAGCCATTCACCACACATAGGGGAGGGTTTGGTTCCAAGAAAACGAGTTTAACCCCATCCCAATTTTTGCGCCTGTCTCAGGTCAGGAATATGTTGGTCATTGGCTTGTCCTTGTCGTCTTATACAATTTTAGTTTCTTGATATTTGCGTTATTGGATGTGGTTTGTTTCCTTTGATTTATTCACATTTTTACCTTTTGGGGGCCATGTAGGGCTTGCTATAGGGTGTAAGTTTCCTCACTGCGTTGAAGACCGTACGGTGAACCCTGGATGCCTTGTTTTGGGTCGTTTTAACCTAGATATAAGATGTTGTCTCCTTGACATTTACCCCATTTCCTTTCTTTTTCATATTGATAGTTTGAACTACCATTCAACTCGAATTGTTTTCATAAATTCCTTTGAAGGATGTTTGAGCTATGGAGCTTTGACTATACAAATGACTGTATGATTATGTTTGTAATTTCATGACTTGCTCTGATAATAATTTTTATGGCTAAATGTTAATTGTTCAAAATTGAGCAAAATTGTCCGATGGGTTCTTTTAAATGTTCATTAAAATAATTCATATTTTCATTAATTTCATCATTAGAAATAAAGTCAAGCAAATGATGTAAGATTCTGTACAAATTATAAGTAATTTTTTGGCTAATTTTGCACAAATTATTATTATTAATAAGTTAATTTTGTACAAATTGTAATTTGCACGAACTGAAAATACAAGTTATAATTTGTAAAAATTACAATTTGTACACAACATATATAAAGATAATGGATATACAAAAATTCAAGACTATAAAGACCAGCCTAAAGATTTGCACTGAAGAGCCTTAATAAATGGCCATATGTCGAACCCTAATTCACAATAACTTCGGTATTTTGTTTCAACAAAACTTATGACGACATTTTGAAAGGAAAAAACAATGTTATGAAGCAAAATATTCACAGTTTGATTACATCATTACAGAGTTTTGAAAAAACAGGCAGATATGGCAAAAATAAAGTAAAATCCGAAATAATAACATGTTAAATTAAAGTTACTGCATCGTATAACCAGAAATAAGATACAATTTACTGACAAAACATAAATATGAACACAGAAACTTTGGTCTGCCTTTTTATGTATACTTATTTCACACTCCTACATTTAAAAAAATATATTTTCTCCCTTTATATTTAAATCAAAATTTCAATTGATTTTACCACAATAGTCTAAGCGCGAATCTGACCCCAGTATGTACTTCATCAGAGGAAGTAAAATACTACTGATATAAATCAGCTTGATTGTTCCATATCGAACTGCTTATTTCAACATTGAAAGTTTCTCGGAATGAATGGCATCTCGTAACTTACACATGAGTTTATAAGAGGACAGAAAACACCTACAATAGACGAAAATCACAATCAAATGCTATAACCTGCAAAGGAACTGTACAAGAAAACACTTATTAAAGACAAGAGACAAACATAAACAGCGATAGTAACTCGAGATGGCTGGATATACTTTTTAATTGAAGCGGTGAACAGGGTGATATTGCTATTGATAATATTAGAACAGACTCGTCGGAATGTTAACACCTTTACTAAAGAATACACTTCTAGGAAAAAACAACATTTGGTTAACATTATAAGATTTGAATTATACTGTGTAGTATAGGATGTATGTAAAGTTCTGTAAAGTTGTGTCCTATTTTTGTGAAGTTGGTTAAGACATAATTTGTGGAAAAATCGGCGCGCCAATTGTAAAATATCTAAAACCCTCAATTTCTTGTACAAATGAGCTTTAAAAGGACTAACATTGCTAGCTTGATAGTCATGTAACCATCAAAATCCGATGAAAACAAGTATATTTTGGGTATGTGAGAACCATACTTTATTGTAGTTCTCGGATTATTTTGGACGTGTTAGAACCATACTTTACTGTAGTTTTCTGATGATTTTGGGCGTGTGAGAACCATACTATATTGTTGTTTTCAGATAATTTGGTGCGTGTGAGAACCATACTATATTGTTGTTTTTAGATAATTTGGGGCATGTGAGAACCATACTTTATTGTAGTTGTCGGATAATTTTGGGCGTGTGAGAACCATACTTTATTGTAGTTTTTTGATAATTTGGGGCGTGTGAGAACCATACTTTATTGCAGTTTTTTTTATAATTTGGGGCGTGTGAGAACCATACTATGTTGTAGTTTTTTGATAATTTGGCGTGTGAGACCCATACTTTGTTGTAGTTTTCGGATAATTTGAGGAGTGTGAGAACCATACTTTATTGCAGTTTTTGGATAAGGAATTCGCGACAGCCGGACTTGGTACTGGCACTAGCAAAAGCCGGTGGTAGGGTTAAATTGGGTTATAGGTACACAAATCTCCCCTTTATCTGTCCCGTTTTCCTATAAAATGATGAACATACAAATAAAACACATGGAGTTATTAGTCTACAAAAACAGGTAGGTCAACTCCATTACCACAATCTTAAAAGAAAGGAAAAGACAATACGTAATTTTGAAAAATGGGTTAAGGAGTGCTCGACGCTAATTTGTTTGCTAGCTCAAGGGGCATGGTCTGCTGGTAGAACACTTTCGCACTACGGAAGAAAAATCAAACTCAAAACTTCCCAAAAGGTTTGGTCAGGAATCATCATAAATTTCAGTAGACATCGGCAATATCAGTGAGAGGCCATTGTGTGTGTAAAATTTTCAGGTCAATAAATCTAAAAGCTAATTTAACGAATGCAAGCAGAGCGACTTGTCGGCAGGAAATAAAAGGGACAACAGGAAACACCTACAATGGCTGAAAATTATAATTACATGCCACAATCTGCTTGGGAACTACACAGGAAAAACACAAATTAGACAAAATGTGGTAAAGAATGTAATTTACGTCCTAGTATTTCTGGATTTTTAATCCTTTCTGGCATCTTTTTTTCCGTAAAAACGAGGATTAGAAATGTCCTTAGTAATAAGCTGTTTGCGAGTAACGCTATATTTTGATATCAAATATTCATATCTATTATAAATCTTCTTAATTATGAAATGTGTAACCCTGTTGTAAAAGTTTGGCTGTGATAGTAAAGTTACATTCATTAAAAACGTCAAGAGCAGAATGAACTCGTGCGAATCGTACCAGTTGAGAAATATACACCCGTACACCCAATAGGATGGAGCTAGAGGAATGTCGCCGTCAAGAAAAGGAAAATTAGTAATAATGAAATCAAAAATCATCCCTTTTATCATATATTTTAGTTTTTATTTACCGGAGTCAATAATGATAGTTAAATCCAGAAAACGGTAGTATTTGGAATCATTACTAGCTTTATTTAATTTCCGCTCTTGTGGGTAAATGATATTTCCATTATCTAAAAACTGGGGATTATCAAAAATAAGGATATCGTAAATACACCTGCTGTTATCATTGAAAATAAAAATAAGTTGATCACTGTTTTGTATGGTTCCGTTTTGAAGTGTTTTCATGAAGTCTCGTTCGTACCAGAATAGAAAAAGATCTGCACTTAGAATTGCACAATTTGTATCTTTGGGAATACCTATAACCTGTTTATGAATAGTAATGCCAAAGAGAACAAAATGTTGTTCAGCAAAAGATTGAGTGCATTAATCGTATCATCACATGTCTAGGAACAATAATTACTAGCATTGTAGGTAATATAAGGGAAGAATCCTTGCTTTTTGTTGGAACAAATGAACTGCGGACCAGACAATTTAAAAGACCATTTAATAAGTTGTCCCAATTTGTATTTAATCAAATTATGCTGAAGGGTTTGATACAGTGCTTTTTGTCCGAAATTTGCTTTTTGTCCGACAATTTTGCTTAATGTCCGAAACTTCTGCTTTTTGTCCGGCAATTTTTGCTTAATGTCCAAAACTTTTGCCTTTGGTCCGACGCTTTTTGTCCGATTTGCTTTTTGTCCGTCGCTTTTTGTCCGATTTTGCTTTTTGTCCGACAATTTTACTAAATGTCCGAAACTTTTGCGTTTAGTCCGATGCTTTTTATCCGACAATTTTGCTTACTGTCCGATATTTTTGCTTTTAGTCCGTTATTTATGCAACTGAGAATGACCATTTTGCCTTTTTGTCCGAT
The DNA here is from genome assembly GCA_002080025.1 of Modiolus philippinarum. NCBI lineage: Eukaryota > Metazoa > Mollusca > Bivalvia > Mytilida > Modiolidae > Modiolus > Modiolus philippinarum. The sequence goes on along the minus strand of MJUU01057411.1, from coordinate 4,861 downwards.
TAATACATAAACCAGGTTCAAGAATTACAAACCCGTTGAGTCCATGAATGAGGCAATTCTGTGCCTGTCAACCATTCACGCATAACGAAGTAGTGAGCTGTCGGTTAAAATGTTTAAAGGGGACCATGCACTGACTACTGTGACCAGGTTTTGTTCCAATCGGCCCAGTGGTTTCAGAAAAGATCTTTGAATGAGAAGTTGCGGACGCAGAGCGCCAATTGATTACAAAAGTAATATTGGGGAAAGTGCTGCCAAGAAACAGGAATTTCACTGTTGCAGAAGTTTCTTAAAGTTTTGAAACCAAGCGTGAAAAGTATCAAAGATGTGCTAGCCCTGGTGTTGTGCTGGTTATAGTGTCATTGGTATCTTTAGTTTCGAGTTCATACATGTATTGGTGTATTAGATAATGGCAATCGTTCAATTGGGTAGAAATCATGTACAAATTGTCAAAATGCATAGCCATGTGCTCTTGTGCAGAGAACAAATTTACAGTATGATTTAATTTATAAAATCGAAATTGAAATCATGTGTTTGGGTACTAATTTAGCCCTTTTTGAACTAACGTGATTTTATACGAACGAAGGAATAATCCAAACTGATCGGACGCCTGTTTATAATAGGTCGGCACCAAAAGAGACACAACTTTGTCAGCATCCCATAAATATTTTTGCATCCAATTTAATTAATACATGTACACTGTCCGTGAAGGGTTCAATGTGAAATATTTAAGTTCCCCACTGGTTGACATATGGGATTAGGTGTCGACTTGCCGGATACATTTTTAAGGTGACCATCCAAAGGTTAATGTAACCAAGTTGGTTCCGATTGGCTTTGATTTAAACATATTGATTTTTCTCACAAAATGCAAAAGGAATCAGACACAAGTTATTCAGAAACTAAATTTACAGTAAGTTTGGTATTTTGTTATTTATTGCAACTTATAAAAGTCTTCTCCCAAATACAATACAATTACATTAATAATAGAACAAAATAAAAATGGTATAGTTGGCCACGATTAAAAGGTAAAACTCAAAAATATACAAATTAAAAGACGCATGAAAATGAACAAAAATGCAAAGAATGGAAGACTGCCCAACGTTTCGGCCGTATGGTCTTCGGGCTGAAATCTCCGTTTTTTTTTAAATTGAAAGAAGGACGTAAAACGAACACCGACATACGGACTGACAGGTCAAATGATCTCATAAAAAAACAAATTGTAACTCTGTGCTCCTATTTCTGAAACCGATGGGTCCTTTAAGTATCTTAATTTGAAATGGATCAGATCAATTTTATTCTTTTATTGGAACACGTTTTAAGAAACAAAAGGGAAAAGAAATGCATCGATATCTCTTCAAAACAGAAAAGCTTGCCCCTTTTTCCCCATTGTCTTTTGTTGCTAGCACCTGATAATACCACCGATTTTTAGAGGGTACACACTGTAACTATAAATTATAAGTGCTTTAATTTGGTGGTGTTATTATCAATTTTTCTTCATTATTTTTTTTTTTTGGTGTTTTTCGTGTTGTGCCAATTTGTGCTAAAAATCTGAATTGCCGTGTATTTGAATTTTAGAGTTTCCCCTTTCTCCCATAGGCTTAACATCTTATATCAGCATAATTATTCGTTTGCCAACTTACAAAATCATTAATTAAAACCGAGTTTTATCTAGGTAGTCACTGTATCCACCAAAAGCCCTTGAGTAGCGAATGAGTTGGGAGATGTAAACTTCATATGCCGCAAGTGCAGTCATCGCGTTTGTCATACAGCCTACTTTGTAGTGTACCTCTGTTGTTAATTTCAAGATGAAGGTCAAGGAACGAGGCCGATGTGGAAGTATCTTTAGTAGTTTTAACTTCAATCTCTTTTGGATAGATAAGATAACATGAAATTTGCAATAACTAAATGTTAGAAAAAATTGTTCAAACGAGGAATGTCACTCGTGAATAACAATTGATTTTGACTTTCCACTTAGGTCCTATTTGTACTTTATTCTCTGTCATTCTTTGTTTTATAGTCTTCAATTAGTTTTAATTTGATTTGCACTGAAGAGACATAAAATTTTGAAACATCGGCAGTGGAATACCGAAGAAACAAGGGAGGCGATGACCACAAAAATCGAAATCCAAAGACATGGCAAAAACGGCAAAAAGAAAAACAAGGACACGAGACAGCTACAATGCATGGAAATAAAAGGATAACATTAAGAACTAAGGCACTCATAGTGTGAACTCCAATGAAAACCAGGAGTGACATCAGGTGCTCCGGAAGGGTAAGCATGTCCTGCCCTGCTTATGACACCCGTCACACTATCAGTGAAGAAAGGTCTGTTTAGTAGCGGATTGGTTTAAAGTCATTTTCTAACCCTTAGACAAAAAAACCAATGAAATCCATTGTACATATTACTTCTCTAACCCTCAAACAGTGCAATGGAGAAATTCTGAAAAGCATCTTGGAAATCTCTATAGTACTGAAACACAAGGACAAATCGATAGCACAAACATCATTGACGAAGACAGAATTTAAATTTTACTGAATGATATTCAAGACAACACGTAAATTAAAGTACTGACAGTGTGAGCTCCCATAAAAACCGGGAGTGACCTCCGGATGGGTAAGCATGTCCTGCTCCACTAGCGGCACCCGTCACACTATCAGTGAGTCAATCAAGGGTTGAAATTATCATTTGCAGAAATGTACAATAACAGTAGTATCTTATTTGATAAAATCTTATCATGAACAAATACATCTTAATTCAAACATACATTCAGCATGACCAATTAGCCATATGGAATGTTCAGAAAGTGGTTACATCAGTAATGTTTAGCATATCATTTTACTTTCAGCTATTGTCAAAGCCTAAACGATTGCATTTGCGTCAATGCCAACAAACAATTAACCTGCTCATAAACATCGGCAGAGGTCAGTTCGATCATTTTACATCCTCCTTAATACATATTGAACTGAAACCACAAGCCAAATCGACCAGTACTTCAGTGTTACCCCAAATACGGATCATTTGCAAACACTACATAACATGAAATGATATTGAGAAAATGTACTTGAAACAAATTCTTTAGTACCAAGCAATTGCAGAACTCTTTTATTGTTGTTCTTCATGTTGAAGTCTTCATATGTCTTCTACAAAGAGCTTTCTTATAGTAAGTTGAAGTCGTTCCTTTATTTTTAGAGACATTAGGATTTGCAAGATGTCGAAACATGCCACCCCAATGTTTTTATCCAATGGATGCGGGATAATCAGCAAATATTTAATCAACTTGCAAAGTGTTCTTTAAATCCCCATCATCTGTTGTTTGACAAAAACTTACTCATCACAGTTACAACATATAAATAACCGCAGGGTGCTCATTGAGTCAATTGAAAAAATGTGGCATTCTAAAATTATGAAACTTGAAAAGATGGTTAGAAAATGTTTTGGAATTTAGAAAAAGAAAAAGTGCTAACATTTGAACGTATGATGGTGAATCCATATGCGAAATTCTGTCATCCTACCTGAAATATATAGAGAGCAAACATCTCTCTTTAAGAATGAATCAGCAAATGTGGTTACATGATTAAAGATTCTGTGATTAAAAGTAAAATTGCACTTAATTTGTGTTTGAATGACGGTGGATCTATCATCAAAGAATTCAATCATATTGATACAATGAATATAACTTTGAATATGTAGGAAGTATAACTTTGTCCGAATGTAAAAGAGGACAAGTATAAAACATGACGTACAAATGTGGTGTGGTATAATGTTGATATCCATGACTGGTAGTTTTTTTACTATCGCTGTTGTTCGTGGCCCGAAAAAAAAATGTGGGCACTATAAACAGATGTTGGAAAATATTCAATACCAATGTCAAAGTTTGAAAGTATATTATTGTTTCCATATGAGAAATTCTCTAAACACAGTTACACTATAACTGAAATATATGGAGAGCATACATCTCTCACACCGGGAATCTTCATTTACAAGACAAATGAGTATCTTGTCCAGGTAAAAGTCTGTTCTTAGCTCCAGGTAATTTTGCCATTGACCTAAGGCTCTGAAGGTTTTTTTTAACTCTGTCATATGTTTTAATTTTTTATCTTCAAAATGTTTGATTTTCATATTTACTGTAGAAACATAAGTGGGCAAGATTACAATGATTCTCAATTTAACAGTAATTATGATTATAAAGTTTACAAATAAATTATTCAGAGGTTTTAAACAAGGAAGTTATTTTTAATAAATATTTACTGTTCAGTTAGATTCATAGAGGACATCTAAAAGAATTAAAGAATGGCAAGTGACACTAATTTATTGTATGCAAATGCTCCATTTACAATTGGAAACATTAACAACGATAACGGCTATGTAGATATGAAATCAACTGGATATGATCCCGATGCTTATGTAAATTTACAGCAAGAACGTGAAGGATATAGAACAAACAACTCTAAAATGGGTTGTTTCGACAAGAAAGAGGAGAAATCAGAAACAAATAGTAACGTTCCTGAAAGACAACAGGAAAGAAACACTTATGATAATTTACAACTTCCGACACAGACAAACACTAGTAGACCTAAAAAGAAGAAAATCGCAATTATTTCAGTGGTACTTATAATTTGTGCAGGGACAGCAGCAGCACCTGTGTATGTTTTTGTGTTAAACAGATCAGGTAGGCCAACATAATCTTGAAAACATTATTTACTAATGGATGCCGTGGGGATAGCTGTAAGACATGATCAGATTTTCTGTTAACTTCATACACTAATCTCAAGGATACTTTTTAGCAGGAATAGGCCAGAAAATGTGTTTCAAAGTTTTTTTAACATACAGATGGCATAGGCAATCTCCTAAAATGTACGTTTT
>MJUU01057410.1:52510-66361 GCA_002080025.1 Modiolus philippinarum | reverse complement strand
AATATGGCTACCAGTGTGGAACATAGTTTCACATTGGAACCAGTGAGAAATGATTTTGATCATTTTCTTTGGAAAATGGAAGCAAATGGAATCAAAATTTACTGAAATGATGTTTGGAAGGTCTTTTACAAAAAATTCCCTCGGTTAACTACATTTATTTTTTTCTGATATGATTACAAGTATCAATTTGCTATATGTTTACACAAGAACATTTATTGGCAAGTGTTCGTTCCACTGTTTTAGTAAATTAACTGTCTCACATTTGATCAAAATCGGGGATTTCAAATGGTAATTCTTGACCTTTTTGTTATGTTTATGATTTGAAAAAAAAAAAAACAAACAAAACAAACAAAAATTGAATATACAAACATTTGATTAATATGGAAAAATTGTAATTTCTTGGGATTCGTCAGTTGGAGAATCTGCTCCTTTGTTGATAAAAGGGGTGGGAACTAGGGAAAGGGGAGATGCATGGCTAATGCAAGACTCAAAACTCGTTTTGCATGTCTGTGCGTCTGAAACTTTAACCTTGGCTATAACTTTTGAACTATGTAAGATAGACTTTTCATACTTGGAAAGTGTTATGTCTAGTCAAATGAACCTAAATATGCAAAAAAGGTCAGGTCCAAGTCACAGAGGGAAAAGGGTAAAATTGTAAAATTTCTCCCCTCAACAAATCAGTAAGAAAGCCTTTACATTTACAGACATCAAATATGATATATTATTTAATGATATTCAGCTTTATTCCGTTTTAAATGCAGCAAATCCTGACTTCGGAAACTATTTCAATGAGAACGAAATATGTATTAGAATATGAGAAAGGAGGCATTAAACTTTGTTTTTTACATGTATAAATGTTTACTCTACAATCTGATTGAAACTCGACCTTTTCAACTATTCGACCTTTTCAACTACTCGACAATTTTTACTCGATACTCGACTTTTCCGACTCGATACTCGACATTTCTGACTCGATACTCATCTTTTTCAACTCGATACTCGACACTTTCAACTTGATACTCGACTTTCCTAACTCAATACTCGACGTTTTAACTCAATACTCGACTATTTTTACTCTGTACTCGACTTTTGCAACTCGATACTCGACTCTTTTAACTCGATACTCGACTTTCCTAACTCGATCCTCGACATTTGTTACTCGATACTCGACTTTTTTAACTCGATACTCAAAAATTTTAGATCGATACACGACTTCTTCAACTCGATACTCGACAATGTTAACTCGATACGTGACGTTTTCAACTCGAAACTCGACAATTTTAACTTGATACTCGACTTTTGTAACTCAATACTCGACGTTTTAACTCAATACTCGACTATTTTACTCGGTACTCGACTTTTGCAACTCGATACTCGACTCTTTTAACTCGATACTCGACTTTCCTAACTCGATACTCGACATTTGTTACTCGATACTCGACTTTTTTAACTCGATACTCAAAAATTTTAACTCGATACGCGACTTCTTCAACTCGATACTCGACAATGTTAACTCGATACGCGACGTTTTCAGCTCGAAACTCGACAATTTTAACTTGATACTCGACTTTTGTAACTCAATACTCGCTTTTACTAACTCGGTGCAGGACTTTTTTTAACCCGATACTCGAAAAAAAGTTAATCTCGAAAATTTTACTTTTGAGATGTGAGAACTTATCGTAAGAAACTGGAAAACAATGATAGAGATTGATTCTCTTATTTCTACTCATTTTATTTCAGTAAAGCGATCTCTATAGTATCCAGTCGCAAGTATGCCGCCATTTTGTTGCTATCATCGTTGCTATGTTTATCATTGCGCCATTCATTGAAAGGGGCGGTAAATATAGTATTTTTATTATAAAAATGTCATATTATCAACAAATTGAAAATATTGAGTCATAAAAATGCAAAAACCATTTCGTTATACAATGATGCAGGTGTTAATTTCATCAACATCCGGTTGCACTATTTCTAGAAGCTGACACGAGACATTTACATGATTGACCAATCAGCAAGTGAGATCAATTTCTAAACAAGTTGTTAATTAAATTCATCTAACAGCATTTTGGAAGTATTTATTTCGAGCAAGAATTAGAGAATCATGTATTTCGTTTAGTAAAAATAATCAATATAATTATCATGCGCCTGACATGATGATACAAGTGTGAAACCACCAAAATATCGCTGCAAGTTTCAAGCCCCCTGCTAAATATGTCTTGGGTAAATGGCCCAACACCATATATTTCGGTAATGTACATACTTTCCTTTTTCCCTATAAATTTCTACATAAAAAGAAAGCTTTGTAACAGAACACCAGGGTGTGGGAGTAGGGCACGTACAAATACATACGATGACGGCAAATAATTTCATAGTGATAGAATGTTAGAAACCCCTTCTATTATTTTAACTGTTTAAAATTACAAGTCTATCATATTCTAAAGACTTAATTTTACAATTTGTGTTCTATTAGAAGCGTAACAGACCCCAAAAGTGGCTATCAGATTACATAATATCATCATTAGACTTCATACCATATGTTAATTATTCCTAATAGGTAAGAAAATATCGACGAAAGATGATTATTTGTATTATTAATAATTAAACATCAAAGTATCGACAAACAGGAAGAAGAAGCACGATATACCTGTCAGTGTTACAAGTAACAATTTAGCAAAAATAAAAAGCGTTTTGAAGTGTTTTACGAGTACCCTCGATCAAGAAAATAAAGTACTGTTACGTACATTATATACATTTTACTCGAAAAATAACAATATCCATGTAAACTGTCTTTTTGATTGTTTATACTACTATATTTTTTAACAAAAATAAGTTATAACGGATTCTTTGAAGTTTTAAAATATGCCAACAAATTTTGATTTTATTATATTTTAATATATACATAACAAAATTTGATTGGATGAAGTAAACCACGTGACCAGAAAAAAATTGCAATTTTTTCACAGGAATTATATGACAGAGTGACATTCTGGGAGACAACCTATTGTCTCTCTCGACAACCCCATTTCCCCGAAGCAAAGGTAGATAACCTGTATTGGTCGTCTGCTAAAAAAATATGGCGGATTACATGAAATGTAAACCATAAGAAATGACAGACTGGCAATGCAGAATTATGGTATACACTTTTTTTTTTTGATTGAAACGGTGAAAATAATAAAAACCCCTGGATTTCAAATTCGGTATGAAGAAACATCTAACAGTCATTAATTAGATCCAATCCACCTAACGATCTCTTTGTTTTCAATGAAACTAATTTTAAATATATTAAAACATTTCTGTCCCTCTGCTGACAGGAAACATCCAAATTTGTCAAACCTTGCAGAAGTTGTTTCGCTTGGGCTAAGGCGCTCGGGGAACAACTCTATTCGGGTTTACAAATCTGGCTGTTTCCCTTAACAGCGAGCTACAATTGTTTGATATATAATTAGCCCATGTGTTCCCATTTTTCATAACAGTGAAAAGAGAATCACCCAGTGCGCCACCATTTCTATTCACTTGATTTAATATACTTGAGAATCAACCAATACTTCCCAATTTGAAATATTCCAGATTTCCCCAAATGAATAGGGTATCAACCTTGATATGTTTCCATTTTCGTTATATGTTCCGTCGGAACAAATTTTATAAATTTGAAATCAAGATAACAGTTAACATCTACAATGGCCGAAAATTACAATCACAAGCTACAACCCACAAGGGAAATACACTACAAAAACACATAACAGACTAGATACAAAAATAAATGACGATAGGAGACTTGGTTTCGACACGAGCAAAAGCCAGCGGTAATTAGCATAACAGCATAACATTTCTTCCTTTAGGAACAATTGTTATATAACGTTTATTCCGTTAGGAACAAATACTTTATTTGTTACGATGAACAAATATTCTACAATACTTTATCCTTTTGGAACAAATATGAGAGAACAAATAGCGCATAACATGACCCTGTACGTCCCGATTCGACAAAAGTGAATAGAGTATCGCCTTGTACATCCCCATTCGACAAAAAAATGAATAAAGTATCGCCATGTAGCTTTCAAAATTCTATAAAAGTGAGTTAATTTCATATTTTCTATAAAAAATTGAATAGAGAATCTCCTTGTAAATTCCCGTTTTCCATCATTGTGAAGAGAAATACGTTTCAATTTACGAAAATAGTGAATAGAATATGACACTGTATATTGCCCTTTTCCATAATCGCCTCATACGTCCCCATTTTGATAATAGTGAATAGTGTATAACCCTGTTTGTTCTCATTTTTGATCCTCAACAATCCCCACTGTAACTCTACAATTTATAATATGCACTGTAGATTAGTGGAGACTGGTGTAATTTTTGTTCTTCCCTGTATCTGTCTGTGTACAAAAACTTTGATCCCCAACCATCCCCACTGTAAGTCTACATTGTAGTTTATTGGAGACAGGTGTAATTTCTGTTCTTACCTGTATCTGTCTGTGTACAAAATTTTTGATCCCTAACAATCCCCAGTGTAAGTCTGTAATTGTAGTTTATTGGAGACAGGTGTAATTTGTGTTCTTACCTGTATCTGTCTTTGTACAAAAACTTTGATCCCTAACCATCCCCACTGTAAGTCTACATTGTAGTTTATTGAAGACTGGTGTAATTTTTGTTCTTACCTGTATATGTCAGTGTACAAAAACTTTGATCCCTAACCATCCCCACTGTAAGTCTACATTGTAGTTTATTGAAGACTGGTGTAATTTTTGTTCTTACCTGTATCTGTCTTTGTACAAAAACTGTCATCCTAACCATCCCCAATGTAAGTCGGTATTGTAGTTTATTGGAGACAGGTGTAATTTTTGTGTTTACCTGTGTCTGTCTGTGTACAAAAACTTTGATCCCTAACCATCTCCACTGTAAGTCTGTAAGAGTGGTGTAATTTTTGTTCTTACTTCAATCTGTCAGCTACAAAAAGTTTGTTCCCCAACCATCCCAACTGTAAGTCTACATTATAGTTTATTGGAGACAGGTGCAATTTTTGTTCTTACCTGTATCTGTCTTTGTACAAACACTTTGATCCCTAACCATCTCCACTGTAAGTCTGCATTGTAGTTTATTGGAGACAGGTGTAATTTTTGTTCTTACCTGTATCTGTCTGTGTACAAAAACTTTGATCCCTAACCATCCCCACTGTAAGTCTGTATTGTAGTTTATTGGAGACAGTTGTAATTTTTTGTTCTTATCTGTATCTTTCTGTGTACAAAAAGTTTGATCCCTAACCATCCCCACTGTAAGTCTATATTGTTGGTCATTGGAGACAGGTGTAATTTCTGTTCTTACCTGTATCTGTCAGCTACAAAAACTTTGATCCCTAACCATCCCCACTGTAAGTCTGTATTGTAGTCTATTTGAGACAGGTGTAATTTCTGTTCTTTCCTGTATATGTCTGTGTACAAAAACTTTGATCCCTAACCATCCCCACTGCAAGTCTCCATTGTAGTTTATTGGAGACAGGTGTAATTTCTGTTCTTAACTGTATCTGTCTATGTATAAAACTTTGATCCCTAACCATCCCCACTGCAAGTCTCCATTGTAGTTTATTGGAGACAGGTGCAATTTTTGTTCTTACCTGTATCTGTCTGTGCACAAAAACTTTGATCCCTAACCATCCCCACTGTAAGTCTGTATTGTAGTTTATTGGAGACAGGTGTAATTTCTGTTCTTAACTGTATCTGTCTGTGTATAAAAACTTTGATCCCTAACCATCCCCACTGTAAGTCTGCATTGTAGTTTATTCGAGACAGGTGTAATTTTTGTTCTTACCTGTCAGCTACAAAAAACTTTGATCCCTAACCATCCCCACTGTAAGTCTACATTGTAGTTTCGCGGAGACAGGTGTTATATTTTTTCTTACCTGTATCTGTCAGCTGAAAAAAAACTTTGATCCCTTACCATCCCCACTGTAAGTCTGAATTGTCGTTTATTGGAGACAGGTGTAATTTTTGTTCTTACCTGTATCTGTCTGAGTACAAAAACTTTGATCCCTAACCATCCATACTGTAAGTCTACATTGTAGTTTATTGGAGACTGGCGTAATTTTTAATCTTACCTGTATCTGTCTTCTACAAAACTTTTGATCCCTAACCATCCCCACTGTAAGTCTCTATTGTAGTTTATTGCAGAGAGGTGTAATTTCTGTTCTTACCTGTATCTGTCTGTGTACAAAAACTTTGATCCCTAACCATCCCCACTGTAAGTATACATTGTAGTTTATTGGAGACTGGTGTAATTTCTGTTCTTACCTGTATCTCTCAGCTACAAAAACTTTGATTCATAACCATCCCCACTGTAAGTCTACCTTGCAGTTTATTGGAGACAGTTGTAATTTTTGTTCTTACCTGTATCTGTCTGTGTACAAAAACTTTGATCCCTAACCATCCCCACTGTAAGTCTGTATTGTAGTTTATTGGAGACAGTTGTAATTTTTTGTTCTTATCTGTATCTTTCTGTGTACAAAAACTTTGATCCCTAACTATCCCCACTGTAGGTCTGTACTGTTGGTAATTGGAGACAGGTGTAATTTTTGTTCTTACCTGTATCTGTCTTTGTACAAAAACTTTGATCACTAACAATCCCTACTGTAAGTCTACATTGTAGTTTATTGGAGACAGGTCTAATTTTTTTTCTTTCCTGTATCTGTTTGTGTACAAAAACTTTGATCCCTAACCATCCCCACTCTAAGTCTGCATTGTAGTTTATTGGAGACAGGTGTAATTTTTGTTCTTACCTGTATCTGTCTGTGTACAAAAACTTTGATCCCTAACCATCCATACTGTAAGTCTACATTGTAGTTTATTGGAGACTGGCGTAATTTTTGCTTTTACTTTTATCTGTCAGCTACAAAAACTTTGATCCCTAACCATCCCCACTGTAAGTCTGTATTGTAGTTTATTGGAGACAGGTGTAATTTTTGTTCTTACCTGTATCTGTTTCTGTACAAACATTTTGATCTTTAACCATCCCCACTGTAAGTCTGCATGGTAGTTTATTGGAAACAGCTGTAATTTCTGTTCCTACCTGTATCTGTCTGTGTACAAAAACTTTGATTCCTAATTATCCCCACAGTAAGTCTGTAAGAGTGGTGTAATTTTTGTTTTTACTTCTATATGTCAGCCACAAAAACTTTCATCCCTAACCATCCCCACTGTAAGTCTGTATTGTAGTTTATTGGAGACAGGTGCAATTTTTTGTTCTTATCTGTATCTTTCTGTGTACAAAAAGTTTGATCCCTAACCATCCCCACTGTAAGTTTCCATTGTAGTTTATTGGAGACAGTTGTAATTTTTTGTTCTTACCTGTATCTTTTTGTGTACAAAATGTTTGATCCCTAACCATCCCAACTGTAAGTCTACATTGTAGTTTATTGGAGACAGTTGTAATTTTTTGTTCTTACCTGTATCTTTCTGTGTACAAAAAGTTTGATCACTAACCATCCCCACTGTAAGTCTACATTGTAGTTTATTGGAGACAGGTGTAATTTTTGTTCTTACCTGTATCTGTCTGTGTACAAAAACTTTGATCCCTTAACCATCCCCACTGTAAGTCTACATTGTAGTTTATTAGAGACTGGTATAATTTTTGTTCTTACTTGTATCTGTCAGCTACACAAAGTTTGATCCCCAACAATCCCCAGTGTAAGTCTACATTGTAGTTTATTGGAGACAGGTCTAACTTTTGTTCTTTCCTGTATCTGTGTGTGTACAAAAACTTTGATCCCTAACCATTCCCACTCTAAGTCTACATTGTAGTTTATTGGAAACAGGTGTAATTTTTGTTCTTACCTGTATCTGTCTGTGTACAAAAACTTTGATTCCTTACCATCCCACTGTATGTCTGTATTGTAGTTTATTGTAGACTGGCGTAATTTCTATTCTTACCTGTATCTGTCAGCTACAAAAACTTTGATCCTAACCATCCCCACTGTAACTCTGTATTGTAGTTTATTGGAGACAGGTGTAATTTTTGTTCTTACCTGTATCTGTCTGTGTACAAAAACTTTTATCCCTAACCATCCCCACTGTAAGTCTGAATTGTACTTTATTGGAGACAGGTGTAATTTTTGTTCTTACCTGTATCTGTCTGTGTACAAAAACTTTGATCCCTAACCATCGATACTGTAAGTCTACATTGTAGTTTATTGGAGACTGGCGTAATTTTTGTTCTTACCTGTATCTGTCAGCTACAAAAACTTTGATCCCTTACCATCCCCACTGTAAGTCTGTATTGTAGTTTATTGGAGACTGGTGTAATTTTTGTTCTTACTTGTATCTGTCTTTGTAAAAAAACTTTGATCTTTAACCATCCCCACTGTAAGTCTGCATCGTAGTTTATTGGAGACAGGTGTAATTTTTGTTCTTACCTGTATCTGTCTGTGTACAAAAACTTTGATCCCTAACCATCCCCACTGTAAGTCTGAATTGTAGTTTATTGGAGATAGGTGTAATTTTTGTTCTTACCTGTATCTGTCTGTGTAAAAAAACTTTGATCCCTAACCATCCATACTGTAAGTCTACATTGTAGTTTATTGGAGACTGGCGTAATTTTTGTTCTTACCTGTATCTGTGAGCTACAAAACCTTTGATCCCTAACCATCCCCACTGTAAGTCTGTATTGTAGTTTATTGGAGACAGCTGTAATTTTTGTTCTTACCTGTATCTGTCAGCTACAAAAACTTTGATCCCTAACCATCCCCACTGTAAGTCTGAATTGTAGTTTATTGGAGACAGGTGTAATTTTTGTTCTTACCTGTATCTGTCTGTGTACAAAAGCTTTGATCCCTTAACCATCCCCACTGTAAGTTAGTTTATTAGAGACTGGTGTAATTTTTGTTCTTACCTGTATCTGTCATCTACACAAACTTTGATCCGTCACAATCCCCACTGTAAGTCTACATTGTAGTTTATTGGAGACAGGTGTAATTTTTGTTCTTACCTGTCTCTGTCTATGTACAAAAACTTTGATCCCTAACCATCCCTACTGTAAGTCTGTATTGAAGTTTATTGGAGACATTTGTAATTTTTGTTCTTACCTGTATCTTTCTGTGTACAAAAACTTTGATCCCCAACCATCCCTACTGTAAGTCTGTATTGAAGTTTATTGGAGACAGCTGTAATTTTTGTTCTTACCTGTATCTTTCTGTGTACAAAAACTTTGATCCCTAACCATCCCCACTGTAAGGCTGAATTGTAGTTTATTGGAGATAGGTGTTATTTTTGTTCTTACCTGTATCTGTCTGTGTACAAAAACTTTGATCCCTAACCATCCATACTGTAAGTCTACATTGTAGTTTATTGGAGACTGGCGTAATTTTTGTTCTTACCTGTATCTGTCAGCTACAAAAACTTTGATCCCTTACCATCCCCACTGTAAGTCTGTATTGTAGTTTATTGGAGACAGGTGTAATTTTTGTTCTTACCTGTATCTGTCTCTGTACAAAAACTTTGATCTTTAACCATCCCCACTGTAAGTCTGCATCGTAGTTTATTGGAGACAGGTGTAATTTCTGTTCTTACCTGTATCTGTCTGTGTACAAAAACTTTGATCCCTAACCATCCCCACTGTAAGTGTACATTGTAGTTTATTGGAGACTGGTGTAATTTCTGTTCTTACCTGTATTTGTCAGCTACAAAAACTTTGATTCATAACCATCCTATTGTAAGTCTGTTTACTAGTTTAATGGAGACTGGTGTAATTTTTGTTCTTACATGTATCTGTCTGTGAACAAAAACTTTGATCCCTAACCATCCCCACTGTAAGTCTGTATTGTAGTTTATTGGAGACAGGTCAATTTTTGTTCTTACCAGTATCCGTCAGCTACAAAAACTTTGATTAGTAGCCATCCGTACTGTAAGTCTCCAATGTAGTTTATTGGAGACAGGTGTAATTTTGATCTTACCTGTATCTGTCTTTGTACAAACAATTTGATCCCTAACCAACTCCTCTGTAAGTCTGCATTGTAGTTTATTGCAGACAGGTGTAATTTTTGTTCTTACCTGTATCTGTCAGCTACAAAAAGCTTTGATCCTAACCACCCCCAATGTAAGTCTGTATTGTAGTTTATTGGAGACTGCTGTAATTTTTGTTTTTATCTGTATTTGTCTGTGTACAAAAGCTTTGATCCCTTAACCATCCCCACTGTAAGTTTACATTGTAGTTTATTAGAGACTGGTGTAATTTTTGTTCTTACCTGTATCTGTCAGCTACACAAACTTTGATCCGTAACAATCCCCACTGTAAGTCTACATTGCAGTTTATTGGAGACAGGTGTAATTTTTGTTTTTATCTGTATCTGTCTGTGTACAGAAGCTTTGATCCCTTAACCATCCCCACTGTAAGTTTACATTGTATCTTATTAGAGACTGGTGTAATTTTTGTTCTTACCTGTATCTGTCAGCTACACAAACTTTGATCCGTAACAATCCCCACTGTAAGTCTACATTGTATGTTATTGGAGACAGGTGTAATTTTTGTTCTTACCTGTATCTGTCTGTGTACAAAAACTTTGATCCCTAACCATCCCTACAGCAAGTCTGTATTGTAGTTTATTGGAGACAGTCGTAATTTTTGTTCTTACCTGTATCTTTCTGTGTACAAAAAGTTTGATCCTAACCATCCCAACTGTAAGTCTGTATTGTTGGTCATTGGAGACAGGTGTAATTTTTTTTCTTACCTGTATCTGTCTTTGTACAAAAACTTTGATCCCTAACTATCCCCACAGTAAGTCTGTATTGTAGTTTATTAGAGACTGGTGTAATTTTTGTTCTTACCTGTATCTGTCTTTGTACAAAAACTTTGATCCCTAACCATTCCCACTGTAAGTCTGTAAGAGGGGTGTAATTTTTGTTCTTCATTCTATCTGTAAGCTACAAAAAGTTTGATCCCCAACCATCCCGACTGTAAGTCTACATTGTAGTTTATTGGAGACAGGTGTAATTTTTGTATTTACCCGTATCTGTCAGCTACAAAAACTATTGATCCCTAACCATCCCCACTGTAAGTCTACATTGTAGTTTATTGGAGACAGGTGTAATTTTTGTTCTTACCTGTATCTGTCTGTGTACTAAAACTTTTGATCCCTAACCATCCCCACTGTAGGTCTGTATTGTAGTTTATTAATGACTGGTGTAATTTTTGTTCTTACCTGTATCTGTCTTTGTACAAAAACTTTGATCCCTAACCATTCCCACTGTAAGTCTGTAAGAGTGGTGGAATTTTTGTTCTTACTTCTATCTGTAAGCTACAAAAAGTTTGATCCCCAACCATCCCCACTGTAAGTCTACATTGTAGTTTATTGGAGACAGGTGCAATTTTTGTTCTTACCTGTATCTGTCTTTGCACAAACACTTTGATCCCTAACCATTTACACTGTAAGTCTACATTGTAGTTTATTGGAGAAAGGCGTAATTTTTGTTCTTACCTGTAGCTGTCAGCTACAAAAATCTTAGATTTAACCATCCCCACTGTCAGTCTATATTGTAGTTCCTTGGAGACAGGTGTAATTTTTGTTCTTACATGTATCTGTCTCTGAACAAAAACTTTGATCCCTAACCATCCCTACTGTAAGTCTGTATTGTAGTTTATTGGAGACAGGTCAATTTTTGTTCTTATCTGTATCTGTCAGCTACAAAAACTTTGATTAGTAACCATCCCTACTGTAAGTCTCCAATGTAGTTTATTGGAGACAGGTGTAATTTTGTTCTTACCTGTATCTGTCTTTGTACAAACACTTTGATCCCTAACCATCTCCACTGTAAGTCTGCATTGTAGTTCATTGCAGACAGGTGTAATTTTTGTTCTTACCTGTATCTGTCAGCTACAAAAAACTTTGATCCTAACCATCCCCACTGTAAGTTTACATTTTAGTTTATTAGAGACTGGTGTAATTTTTGTTCTTACCTGTATCTGTCAGCTACACGAACTTTGATCCGTAATAATCCCCACTGTAAGTCTACATTGTAGTTTATTGGAGACAGGTGTAATTTTTGTTCTTACCTGTATCTTTCTGTGTACAAAAAGTTTGATCCCTAACTATCCCAACAGTAAGTCTGTATTGTAGTTTATTGGAGACAGGTGTAATTTTTGTGTTTACCTGTATCTGTCAGCTACAAAAACTATTGATCCCTAACCATCCCCACTGTAAGTCTACATTGTAGTTTATTGGAGACAGGTGTAATTTTTGTTCTTACCTGTATCTCTCTGTGTACACAAACTTTGATCCCTAACCATCCCCACTGTAAGTCTGTATTGTAGTTTATTAGAGACTGGTGTAATTTTTGTTCTTACCTGTATCTGTCTTTGTACAAAAACTTTGATCCTTAACCATCCCCACTGTAAGTCTGTAAGAGTGGTGTAATTTTTGTTCTTACTTCTATCTGTAAGCTACAAAAAGTTTGATCCCGAGCCATCCCCACTGTAAGTCTACATTGTAGTTTATTGGAGACAGGTGCAATTTTTGTTCTTACCTGTATCTGTCTGTGTACTAAAACTTTTGATCCCTAACCATCCATACTGTAAGTCTGTAAGAGTGGTGTAATTTTTGTTCTTACTTCTATCTGTAAGCTACAAAAAGTTTGATCCCGAACCATCCCCACTGTAAGTCTACATTGTAGTTTATTCGAGACAGGTGCAATTTTTGTTCTTACCTGTATCTGTCTTTGTACAAACACTTTGATCCCTAACCATCCCCACTGTAAGTCTGTACTGTAGTTTATTGGAGACAGGTGTAATTTTTGTTCTTACCTGTAGCTGTCAGCTACAAAAATCTTTGATCCCTAACCATCCTCACTGTCAGTCTATATTGTAGTTTATTGGAGACAGGTCTAACTTTTGTTCTTTCCTGTATCTGTTTGTGTATAAAAACTTTGATCCCTAACCATCCCAACTCTAAGTCTACATTGTAGTTTATTGGAGACAGGTGTAATTTTTGTTCTTACCTTTATCTGTCTTTGTACAAATAGTTTGATCCCTAACCATCTCCATTGTAAGTCTGCATTGTAGTTTATTGGAGACAGGTGTAATTTTTGTTCTCACCTGTATCTGTCTGTGCACAAAAACTTTGATCCCTAACCATCCCCACTGCAAGTCTGTATTGTAGTTTATTGGAGACAGTTGTAACTTTTGTTCTTACCTGTATCTGTCAGCTACAAAAAACTTTAATCCCTAACCATCCCCACTGTAAATCTGTTTTGTTGTTTATTTGAGACAGGTGTAATTTTTGTTCTAACCTGTATCTGTCTTTTTACAAAAAATTTGATCCCTAACCTCCCCACTGTAAGTCTGTATTGTAGTTTATTGGAGACAGGTGTAATTTTGTTCTTACCTGTATCTGTCTGTGTACAAAAACTTTGATCCCTAACCATCCCCACTGTAAATCTGTAAGACTGGTGTAATTGTTGTTCTTACCTGTATCTGTCTTTGTACAAAAACTTTGATCCCTAACCATCCCCACTGTAAGTCTGTAAGACTGCTGTAATTTTTGTTCTTACCTGTATCTGTCAGCTACAAAAACTTTGATCCCTAACCATCCCCACTGTAAATCTGTACTATTGTTTATTAGAGACTGGTGTAATTTTTGTTCTTACCTGTATCTGTCTTTGTACAAAAACTTTGATCCCTAACCATCCCCACTGTAAGTCTGTAAGACTGGTGTAATTTTTGTTCTTACCTGTATCGGTCAGCTACAAAAACTTTGATCCCTAACCATCCCCACTGTAAATCTGTACTGTTGTTTATTAGAGACTGGTGTAATTTTTGTTCTTACCTGTATCTGTCTTTGTACAAAAACTTTGATCCCTAACCATCCCCACTGTA
>MJUU01057410.1:26208-52149 GCA_002080025.1 Modiolus philippinarum | reverse complement strand
AAAACTTTGATCCCTAACCATCCCCACTGTAAGTCTGTAAGACTGGTGTAATTTTTGTTCTTACCTGTATCTGTCAGCTACAAAAATTTTGATCCCTAACCATCCCCACTGTAAGTCTGTAAGACTGGTGTAATTTTTGTTCTTACCTGTATCTGTCTGTGTACAAAAACTTTGATCCCTAACCACCCCCACTGTAAGTCTGTATTGTAGTTTATTGGAGACAGGCGTAATTATTTTTTACCTGTATCTGTTAGCTTACAAACACTTTGATCTTCAACCAGGAAGTTGAATTGTCATATGATTTATCTAAGTAGATTAGTAAATAAAGTAAATAGACTGCTATTTATCTATTTATTTTTAATATAAGTGTACCTATGGTATGACAAATATATAATAAACCAGAGGCTTAAGGAAGCTTGTATCGCTCATCTGGCTTTCAGTTGCCACAATCAAGCTAATATTGTAAGTTAAACAGTTGATCTTTAATCCCCCAAATTTTGGTAGCTCGAACACCATCAATGTCTTGAACTGTGTCTTTAGCATGATAATGTTTTACTATATTTTTTGTTGGGCTTTTTTTGACTACATGTGAAAATGTTCTTGCTCAGGACTAATTTTTAAGTCGAGACATTGTTTTGTAATTGACGCTCAATGACAATTTTTCTACTACATTTTGAAGTTACGAAATCAGTTTCTATTTGGAAACCCAAATCTCATCGAAATCGGACAATGTTGAAATTAACCGCATTTTTGGTGGTCATTTTGAAAATTGCGGTCAACGAACAGTTTTCAGCACCGGGCTTGAAGTCGCAACATCAATATCGATTGGAAACCAAATTTCATTTATGTCGTACAATGTTGAATCTTCCTGCCTTTTTAGGCAGACGGTTAAGAAATGGCGATGAGCGAACAATTTTCAACATCAGTTCTGAAGTTGTGGCAATGATATCTATTTGGAAACCAAATTTCATGGAAATCGGACAATCGGAAATCAGATTTTTATGTCGCCTGCTGAGAGCAGAGTCGACACATAGGAATAACTTATCCGTCGTCTTACGTCGTCTCCGTCCTGCTTCGTCTGTAGGTTTTGGAATCCACAACTCCTTCAAAACTGCTTGTCCGATTATATCCAAACTTTCAAAATATGTTGTTCACCTGGTGTAGTTAAGCACCTTGTACTTTTGATTTTGGATTTGACAGATTTTTGAGGTGGAAGGAGCCAAAAATTGCTCATTTGTGAGTCTGTCGGTTTTGAATCCACAACTCCTTTAAAACTGTTAGTCAAATGCGAACCAAACTTTCTGGATATGTTGTTCTCCAAGTGTAGATTTACACCTTATAACTTAGAATTTTTATTTCACATATTTCAGAGATTCACGGAGCCATAATTGCTCATTTGTTGATCTGTCGGTTTTTGAATCCGCAACTCCTTTAAAACTGCTAGTCCAATTCTAACCAAACTTTCAGGATGTTTTTCACCTAATGTAGATGTGCACCTGATACGTAGAATTTTGCTTTTAGATATTTTTGATGTTCACGGAGCCAAAATTGCACATTTGATATTCTGGTTAGCTAATCCTCAACTCCCTCACAGCTAAAAGTCAGATTCCAACCAAACTTGCAGAATATGTTGTTCATCTGACCTTGTTGTGCATCTGATACGTTATTTTTTTTTTATCTTACAGATTTTAGAGGTTCACTGAGCCAAAGAAGCTCATTTGTTTATTAAGTTTGTTAATGTGGTACGTTTTCAGAAGTAGAAGTCATATTCCAACAAACATTTCAAAATGTGTTGATCACTTGATTTAATTGTGTACCTGATACTTAAAATTTAGATTTTAGAGATTTTAGTGGTTCACTTCTGTATTGCAGGCGACACAAGTGTTCCATGCAGAAATTTTTAGTCAAAAGCTTGATTTAAAGCAAGTTTGTTAGAACGTGTATAACTTATAATGTGATATTGAAATTGTAAATACTCAAATAAAACAAGAAATTATAACAACATAAACATCTGATGTCGTAAACGTAATGAGAACATGGGATCAGAAGATGGAAATTCTACAATAAGTAATGACAAAATTAACATTGATATTTGATACGAACAAAGTAGGAGCTTCAGGTATCATGAGAAAAAATTACATTCAAAGGCAACTTGGTATTCAAAATAAAGAAAAGGATCATACGATTGAACATGTTGAAAGTGAACAAAATGAGTATAGTACACCGAGGGAGCACGATATTCAAAGTAAACAACATAGAGAACATGGCGTTCAAAATAGTCAACAACAATGGAACACAAATGGAACATGTTACTTCAAAATATGAGGGGTTGGCTGACACGGCTTGCCTGTTCTCCAATTTCCAACATTTTTTTACATTTTTCCCAATTTCCCGCATTTGGGGGCTTCTTATATTGTTTTCGTATTTTTCCCATTTCCCTTTTTTTGTCATTATTTCCTATTTCCCTAATTTTTTGACCCATTTTCCAATTTCCTAAAGGCGTGTCACCCTCTTTAAATATATAACACAAGCAGATCAGTCAGAAAACATCCATATAAACAGTCAAGACTCATAATGCTGATCGCTAGATTAAAGGCTGTTTTATTATAAAAGACCGAATTGCAAGAAATGTGCACAAAAGTACAAATATCCAAGCTCGGTGAGGGAAGAGACTATAAGAACGGGCATGAACACTTCGACAAGGAAGTGGTGATTGGGGGGACCTTGGGAGAAATCCTTTTTGGATGGGAAAACCCATCGGAAAAAATATTCTAGGGCTGGAATCAGCGATAGCCTTGGAAATGCTTGGCTAGATCTTCGCTGAAAAGGGGAGAGGGCAGGTTCAAGCGATCCTTTCCATCGTAAAAATTCTTCAGGCAGACGGCAGGGGCACCATTTTCACCCGGGAGCTGAGACTGATAGGATCTGGGCAAGCGGTGAGCATCGCGTTGCTTCATCTTCTTGGCGAGTCGCTTGGCGATCAGCGAGAGCACTAGGGTGGTCATAGCACTCAGGCAAGCGAGGGATTCAAGGGGAGGGACACCGCGGCACCAACCACGGTCAAAGCCGATCCCATGGTGCCACTGGTAAGCAATAGACTGCTGATGGAGGTCGCAGCTAGAACAATGGAGAACAATGGAGACCGCCTTATCCAGTCGCTTATAGACGCAAAGCATGTGGGCATATTTTTAGACCTCGGACTCCAGGAAATCCTCAAGTCTGGCATTTACTTCGTTGGTCATTTATCTAGGGGCTCTAGAGAAGCATGCCAAGGAGATGGACGCTCTTGAATGCGCTATGTGGGCCTAGAAACAATCCGGTGCTGTCGTAGAGCTTACCATCTTGCTTCAGATATAAGCCATCACCCTACACGACTTCCGGCAGTCGGGCTGGGGAGAGATAAAAGCCCTTCCCGTGAGGCTTCACGCAGCAGTTTTGGCCACCCTTCTTAAGGTATAATCCAGACCCCAAGGCCTTATTGACGGCGACGTCACTCAGACCGCTCAAGGTCCCCACTCCCGAGGCTGGAAGAATGGTCTTTGCTAGCATGGGGAGGGCTCTCACCGCCAGGCCGGCGAGCATGGGGAGGAAGCTACCCTCTTTCTTCATAGTTTGCTTCAGCTGATTGGTGCTCATCTCCAAGATCATACCTCCTTCGATTCGTGAGTAGCAACGTATCAGGGCCAGAGAAATTCTCATGCAAGAGGCAGATGTTCAGGGGCATGGCTTGCGCTTGGTTGCAAGTCTGAGCTTATCCTTCTGGCTTGAGTTCAGGTTCAGCCCATATTCGGAATACGTCGTTTATTTATATTTCGCGAAGGTGGAAGCGCATGATCAAGTGCTCGCCGCGGAGATCGATAGGTAGATCATCCTAATCGGTGATATGCGTCACCATCGAGTGGATGGTATTCACGGTCACCGGAAGGTAGATCAGATCTTTGGGGTTCTGGACGATCTTCATGCCGGGGAAACGTTCGGTAAAAAGACTATAGATGACGGGCTGTTGCATGCCGTTAACGAAGCTTCCACTTATGATATCGCTATTCACCAGGATGTTATTGACGTTGATAATATTCACGATGCTCTCGCTATCGAAATATCCATTGGTCTTGGCATCGTAGATACAGGTCTCATCTCTGAATCCCAGGACGGACCGGATGCTATTGGGGACGTCGAAATCTACTTGGTAGTGCTCTCGCAGGATGAGGACGGCTCTCAGAGTCGCTCGGTTGGCCCCGGTTAGCATCTTGGCGCCGTGGCTATTTTGACGCATACGCTTCTGGATCTTGGCATTGATATCATCGATATCGTAGGATCCGATCTTCATGGCGATGGTGAACCAGATCATGCCATGGTCGGGGGAGTAGTAGAAGACGCGATTTTTCTCAGGAATATTGGGAAGGAGTAGTAGATCTCCAGTTTGACCAGGTCAATCTCGTAGCTCTTGGAAGGGTCCAGGCGGATGGGCTGATGGAATCGCATGGAGATCCGGCCGCCCCGTCCAGAGATGACCAAGGAGAATCCAAGATTGGGGGCCGTATTCTTGACGATCCGCTGAAGCTCGGTCATTTATATATGGCTCTGTGGACGACGCTTATCTTGCGGTCATCTGATTCGAATTGGAGGATGCGATCAGAGATGACCAGGGCGTAGGCTTGAGTATCGTCGGCGACTTTGCGATCGAATTTGCCTTGATATAGACGTCGATCGTCGAGTCCTTGAGCGCTCGCTCTTCTTGGAGACGTCGAATACGTAGAGGGAATGGAGATCCATGAAGTCGGTCGGGGTGATACCTGGATTGCTCACCAAGTGATCCATATTGAAGAATTTCCAGCGGAAATCGGCGGCCTCCTTATAGAGCCTGGAGATCCTCTGATTTGTGAAGGAGGCATTATAATCCACGAGGGGATATTTCTGGGAATTCATAGTGACCCAGATATTCACGAGGCAGCGGTCGAAGATGGCGGGGTTGGACTAGGTCTTCACGGAGATTCATCATCTGGGCCATTTATCTATAGGTGTGCACACATGCGATGCCTGCGCCTGGATATTCCCCTAGTACTTCGATATGATGGCGGCGGCTTTCGGTGGAAGCTTGGACTGAGGTTTGGTATTGAAAGGGATCTTGCTCACCAGATGATCCATGGCTTTGGTGACGCTCTTCGCCACTCCTTTGATGGCTGCATTGGTGGCGGCGGTGGCAGCCTTCTTCCCCAGGGTCTTGACGGCTGCAGAAATGAAGACTCACACGAGCAGACTTATCACGGAATGGAATATTCCTCGACCCCCGACGGCATATTTGCGGCGATATCCGTGATTCGTGACTAACATAGTTTATTTAAGGATATTACGATGAAGGCGCTTAAACCTGGCATTATCGATATATTTTCCACTTCGGAGGGCTTCGAGGATGCAGACGCCGGTATTCCCAGCCTTGAAAGCCTCGGCGCATAAATCTAAGCACTCGGTCAGCTGCGTCGGGTCTGATGGAAGGAAGAGAGCATCGCGCTCCCTTTCTTATCCTCATCATAGATATGGGAGACGATTGCCTTCCACTTGAAGCTGTGGTTGGACTTGGGGGTCGTGGAAAGGGCACTACTATTCTGGTAGATCCCAAAGGTCTTTTTCAGGATATCGCCGTAAGCCTCCAGATCGTCCATTTCGAAATCTTCGGGCCTCTTCATCAAGATGAGTTCCCAGAGCCTAGATGTTCCTTTATATCGTTGGCCATTGACCAGGAGATCGTCGCCATCGAAAGTAACTGGAGCATTCCCAATGAAAATTTCGCCATTCTCCGATCTCAACCGAAAAGTATGATCCGCCTGATCATACTCATCTGAAGATAGTGCTGCGCCGGGCCTTAGGATGGTGTTGGGATCCTCTTCGATATGAAGCGGGTCCACAAAGTCTGGAGGAGGGGGCAAGGCAGGGGCCGGGAGTGAGGGCTGCAGATTCTTGGTGATTTGCATGGCGTCTTTCTACTGGGCCTCTAACATGGGCTTGAAGAATTTGCCGAGGTCTCGACTTAACCCCAGCATCTTCAAGCGATCCTCAAGCTGACTAGCCTTGATTCTACTTCACGTCGTGCAGCAATATGGCCAGAACATCGCGCTGCTCCTTGCTCGTGATCTTTATGAAGCTCATTTATATAGGGATTCCTAAGATCGTGGCTTTTTGCGGATACCCTGGGAGGATCCGAAAAGGCAGGCGACTCACCACCTATGGCCGTACATGGCGGCGCAGGCGACGGTCTCTGAGCGTGAGAAGTTTGGAGGGGCGTTTGGAGGGGCGTTCGGGGAAGCGATTGTCGATTGAGGAGGCGTTAGAGGGACGTTCTGAGGAGCGTTCGGGGAGCGATTGGCGGTTGAGAGGGCTTCTTACGATGGAGGCGGCAGACGGCGAATCCTTCTCGGCAGGTCTTCATGCAGACTCTTCAGGTCTTGCATGCGTGCTGGCTGCGCACCTTCGATGATAGGGCGATATGCTTCGTGCATATATCCTTTTCCGGTTGGCAAGGAAGCTGGCATGGATGACCTCTCACCACTTTTTGGCCGCAGGAGGGCTGACGCAAAGGATGGGATTTGGTGTGATATCTCCCCAAGGTGCTGATATCGTCCGTGGCGTGACGGGGCATGAGCCATACCAATCCGCATCTCCCGCACTCTCAAGCCTCCATCTCCATCTCTCGATGCTTGCACGGGCATCGGCATTCACCACCCTCCCTCAGATCGGCTTGCAGGCGCTTGGAAATGCAAGATTGACAGAGATTGCCGCACTTCTGACTGACTCTCTGTCATCTACTCCGCACCAGCATCGTCCGAGATCTTTGAATTGCTCGAGATAATGCTCGAGCGAGCAACTGCGGCAGAGATTTCTCCAAGGGATGGTCTTTCATCACGGGATACATAACTTATCTTAGACTACGAAGAATTCATCTAGTTTGGACCGAATATCTTCCGGTCTTCCGTAGATTGCAGGTCAGATCGATGGTCACGAAACCATGGGGTTCCGACCAGCATCGGCGGCAGAGGGTCTTGAATTGGTCGAGCGATAGGTCCGTCCAGAAGTCGCGATGGATATGGTCTGGATTTCGATCGTCCCGGCGGAAGAGGCATTCTCCCGGATGGTCTGCCGCAGCAGCTTGAAGTAGCTCTGGCAGAGATAGAAGCAATTGACGTTATTATGGAGGCCGCGCACGTAGTAATCCTCGCACTAATTTTGCTTGCTCAGAATCAAATCGTCGAAGACCATCAGATTCTTATTCACCGGATCGAGCTCGCAGGGGTCGGGGACGTCCTGCCCGAAGAAGGAGGCATAAATTCCACCAGGCCCTCGGGGAAGAGTCTCGGCAAGATCTAGCGGCGGATATTCATCCTGCAAGCTGAGAAGCTCTCGGATGGCCTTTTTGGTCAGACCCTTCTCCAGCGCCGCTCGCTAGAGCTGATGGATGGGCTGGTGAGGAGATTTTCGGAAGACGTAGAGGCGATTGTAGTCCAGCGACCCAGAGCGTAGAAGATTATTCAGCAGCGTGGCCTTGCCGCAGCCCGATATCTCAACGACAAGACCGCGAATCGATCACTAGGGGAGGAGATAGTGATTGCTTCTGGTGGGTGCGGCGGCATCTTAAGAGATATCGTGCACGTCCATTTATAAAGATAAAGCTTGATCTACTGCGTGAAATGCCAAAAGCCCACCGATACGCCAAGGGTCCACGAAGTGGTGGTAAGCAACGGGAGGCTGCGGAAGGTCGGAACCTGTGCCGTCTGCGGCTCCCAGAAGTCCCAAGTTATCGCTGCGTCGGGCGCCGGGCTCTTGAATAAGGTGCTCAATTGCATGCCCGTGGAAATTGAGCGTGCTGATCCATTGAAATCTGCAGCCTGGCGCTTGATCCTTTCCTCCATGATCTGCCTCATCCCTCCATAGTAGTCCCGGAGCCAGGCTGGTGCGTCATGCTTGAGCCTGACGATCTTCCCATTGATGATGGCAAGCAGGTAAGTTTCGGCATCGTCCCGGCTGATTCCCTCGTTGTCCATTAGGTCCGCGATATATGCGTCGAGCCCCGTGCAAGCGACCCCATTTTCGTGGCAATACTAGGAGAGCAGAGTCGGATCCGCATTTTTCATATTGATGTCAATCATATGATCTGCGCATAGGGTATGCCGGATGCGGCGGTTGATATTCTTATCGCTCGTCCAATACCTCCCGAAGCCATGACGCTGGTAATATCTCATCGGGCACTCACCCAGGGCATTGGTAGGGGCCAAGTAATCTTTCAAGAGCGTCAGCTGAGCATCCTTATCCACCTTCTCCCCTTGATATAGCTACTCCCCAGCTCGTAGTCTTCCGAGTACGTCATGATAAGGCTTCAGCTTCAGTCGATCGATAACTTCAGGCAAGGTGATGCTTCGCCCATTCTCCGACTCATAGTGCCCAATCTTGAAGAGCCCGAGATCCATCGGCTTGGCCCCAGATTCTCGCCTCATATTTGTGAAGGCATCGGCCGGCGTGGATTCTACCAGCTTCTGCAGGCTTTCCCCCATGAATCTGAAGCTGTCTATGAATCGCAGGTGCTGATAGAGCGTCTTCTCTTTCCCCTTCTTATCCTTGTATCCGACCGCCATGCCCTTGGTGAATGATATGTAGAGCTCCTCCGTGTTGTGAATGCAATCCATCTTGCCCTCAGTAGCCCCCCAGTGCCTTGATGAAGAGGTGGGCATCGTAGACTGCCAGGTGAAGCAGACAAGGACAGAGTCACCTCCAGCTGCTGAACCTGTGGTGTTGACAGGAGATCCAGATACGAAGGCCCTGTACCTAAGGCATTTGAGGTCAATCTGGACAGAAAAGGTGACTGGTAACCGTACAGGGCAGGTACAACTTCACTATGAACCAGGTGTCAGATTCAACATTTGAAGAGATGGTACGTTACATGGCCAGCCGGCAGACCACAGCTGCGAAGATAAAACTTTCGGTTTTATTTTGCGTCATGGAGAGACTTGAGAGCTACGCTACTACCATCCGAGCCAGAACAACACCAGGTTTTTGGAGACGCCATATCTGATTAGAACGACTGAAGATTTGGAGAAGTTCATCGAGGAGCTGAGCAGACACTATGTCCGGGAGTATATGCGGCAACAGAGACCAGATACCAAATGGGTAGTGCACCTGCTGAAAAATATGACATTTAATAACAATAAGCTGATCAAGCATCCTATAGGTGCCAGAGTGGTTGTGCCAGACTTCTTCCTGAGGAACCAGTGCTTGGTATGTATGACTGGAGGTCCCAAATGGGCCGTACGAGGATGATCACAGATTTTCAGGTGTTTGGCTGTGCACAGAGGGGCTGCAGTGACCGCAGTCGAGACTTCAGCCAAGACGTACTACAGAGAGTACCTCCAGAGTTCAAGGTTGTGTGTTTGGACGACTTTGCGGTGTTTGAGCAGTTTCTCTAGGTCAACGTGTTTGTCTACGACCTTTATCAGACAAAAGAGGCAGATGTTGCAGCTAGATTGGTACGACAGTCATCATACAGCTACGAAAGTACGATAAACCTGAACCTGTACCAGCAGCATTTTACCTACATCACTGATGTGGAAAACTGCAACCACAGCTACCTGTTTTCCAAGTGTGACGGTTTATGGACCCATTTTTGACATCTGCATCGTCATGAGATGAGACGCATTGGAGAGTTAATCGAGAAGTTCCTGGAGGTGTATACCATACCCAGTATACGATCGAGCAGTTGGAAGACGAATCCATCTACGTAGTAGCTTAGGACCGGTATTATTCTTACAGAGTCACCTATGAGATCGAGGTGATGCTGCAGTTAACAGATAAAAGACCTTCGGAAAAAGTAAAATGGACCAACTAACATGTCCTGCTGAGTGTGTCTGTGTGTACCAACATGCCTGGTTACACGGGTACTGGTGTGCTTTGTGTCCGAGGGTGATTCAAAGAAGACGGTGGACTCCTGCTTTAGCTACCTGACAGATATCAGCTATGATGCCTACAGCAGATTGATGGAGAAGTAGGAAGGTGTGTTCCAGGAGATTCATGAAAGACTTGACAGCGACTTGGATGGGTTGAGTGATGAAAAACAGAAAGCTAGGAGAAGCAATACCTGTACAAGATGCAGCAGAAAAGGGAGCACCACCTGAAAAAAACTACCGTGAAGTCCTGGATACGGTTTACTGTCGCCTCTCCTGTCCAGATGAAACTCCAATGCCTCAGGTACAGGGTCCTCGTCTCTTGATCTTCCGGCAACACCACAGATTCAGCAGGACTTTCCATAAATGGTGATGAATCTGTCCTTGTCTTTTACCACAGGTCCAAGCACTGGTACAACTGGTCTCTTCATGGGTGGTCTCTCCTTGGCATTAGATCGTTCATGCAGGGCACGGCGACGTGCCAGGCTGTCCAGTCTGTTTAAGTATTGGCCACATACTTCACACGCCATGTTGTAGCTGTGGGCCGCTTCATGCCTCTTCCTGGAATCTGCTCTAGTTAATACCAGGTCACACACACTGCAGCTGTTGACCTGCACCTTCTGTCCTTCTTACTGTTGGGTCTTCTGATGCCTATCTCGGGCCTCCTTTTTGGCGAAGTCATTCCCGCATTCCCACATTCGTCACAGGAATACGCATCTTGGTCCGCCAGGTGGCTCTTCATATGACGTAATAGGTTCTTCTTCTCAGTAAACACCTTTGCACACTTCTAGCAGTAGATCATGGTGACTGTTCCTTCCAACGGGCAGAACGTTACTTATCTAAAGAACACTGTATATATATTTTGGACGCGGACGTGACAGAAGACACTGGGTTTCGAATTTTTCTGCGCAGATGGATTGAGCATGTTCAAAATTCCTGGTCAATTCAAGGGTGTCTTCTATCTCGTCCAATTAAAGATAATTAAAAATGGAGGGAACATTCCAAAAAGGATGAAATATTAAGTGAACGTTTCAAACATATAAGGAGGGGGAAATGGGAGAGACGAAAAAGAAAATTACCATGGCAACAGAAAAAGGGAGATAATTTAGTGGGAAATCTCAGCCTTGCAGACACTAGATTAATTTGGTGGAAAAGAGAAAAGCACTCTAAGAATTAGATAAACAAATGGCGGGACATCTAACAATTGCACATGCTAATATTGAAATTAAGGGAAATGGGAAATCGCCTAAGAATTCGATGAAAAAAGGATATAATAATGTTATTACGGAGGATGCAATGATGGAATGACAATAACACACGACACTATAGAATTATGGCGGGAAAGGGGAAATTACTCTTAGAGCCACATGCTACAATCACTTCGTGTTATGGTCACGTAACTTCCGCTTCCGGTCACCTGACGTCCGGTGACAACAATATTGGTGTACGCCTTTTCCGGCTCAACCACCACAAATATGAGATTCATCGTCCTTATATTATACTTTGGCCCTAATCGGTATTTTTCGATGTAGGGTACCCTGTATGGAAGAGCGTCCGAATTTTTCGTACTGGTCTAGTGATCATACGCTATAGCTCAACTGAAAGCTACTTAATGTACCTACCTGCCGTATAATTTCCAACTTTTCGAAGCCCCTAGAAAGGTCCAGCCGACATTGGCCAAGTTAGTCCAATTTGCGGTTTTCACTGTACAAACCATAGGGTACCTTCGTAAATTCGGTATCAAATTTTTCGTACGGGTCTAGGGATCATACGCTATAGCTCAAAATGAAAGCTATTATATGTACCTACCTGCCATATAATGTCCGACTATACGAAGCCCCTAGCAAGGTCCAGCCGACATTAGACAATTTTGTCCAAATCGGTATTTTTCGATGTAGGGTAACCTCTACGGAACAGCGTCCAAATTTTTCGTAGGGGTCTAGGGATCATGCGCTATGGCTCAAATGAAAGCTATATTGGTCCAAAGTATCATTTTCACAATAAGAAACTAGGGTATCCTCCTGTAGAGTGTGTAAAGGTGATTTATTCCTTTGATTTTAGGGTATTACGTCAGTCAAAGCAATACTAATTTTGGCATTTCTTCTCATTATCTCCCCTTAAATAGCAATAGAATATATCAATAATCCACTCCAAAAAAGATTTTTTTACTAGATTTTATGGATTTTTGTTCTTTTATTAATTTCAGATGAATAGTAACCTTGCATTCCATGCAAATAAGATACTGTATATTATATCCAATGTTTTGCAGTAGGGTGTATAGCACTATTTTAGTTTGTGTAGGACAGTCATTTAATTTTCAGAGGGATGGGTTTGGGGTGATTTTGCCTAGAAAGTGTTTTTTTAAAGAAAATATCAAACAAATTATTAATTTTCACCTGTCACATAAATAATTCATTTGTATTTAAATAATTTTTTTTTTCAAATCAGAATCAAATTAAGTTATTTTCATGTCGAGTAGGATTAGGATATTTATTTTCATTGGCATCAAAACTAAGTTATTTATTTACAAAATCGCCTAACACCTCCCCCCTCCCCTTTTCCTCTCGGAAAATCAAAAAGTAGTACTCTTAGTTACATTGAACATATTGTGAGAGCCAATAGTATGCGTATTTTTAACTATGTAACTATGTTCCTTTCTATGAATTTGGATAGTTGAACTTCAAAAGAATACGTCAAAAAAGTAAGAATTTGGTAAATCAATCTAAGTAATTTTGTACATATTTACAGCCATTTTTTACGTAATAACACCACATATGCAACACATAAAATTCGTAATTATAAATAGAACGGGTCATAGCGCGGACTTCCAAGAGAGCACCATATCAGCTGGTTAAATTAAGAAAACATAGAACATATACCCTTATTAAGGTCTTTCACCACAGTGAAAGACCTTCTTGTTATTCTTCTGATTATTATTATTATTAAGGTCTTTCCCACTACAGTGGAAAGACCTTATTGTATCTCGTTTGATTATTATTATTATTCTTCTTTTTTTTTCTTCTGCCATCAATGTTGTCGAACTACTTAGACCAATCATAACCAAACTTGGCACACTTAACAAGCACTGGCCTGGCTCGACTCAGGTCACCCTTGGAACCGATTCTATTTTTAGTAACAGAGTTATCTCCCCGAATACGGTTTTTCTTGTTATCAGGTAAACTCAGAAACCGTAACCGATATCAAAATTCTGAATGGATGAAAATGTTTCCTTTATCCTCAGGATGATTTGTAATGCAAAAAAATTTTTTGGATTCGCGACCCCGGTTGCGCGTTTTTGACCCCCAATTTTGTCGATTTCTCAAAGTTATCGGAATTTGATGAAATTTGATTTCCAGGTAGCTTTAATGACCCTGATTACAAATCTGGGGTCAAAAAAATTCTTCGTCCGCCATTTTCAAAATGGCCGCCATTCGAAATTTTGTTATCGCGATATCTCGGAAACGATAAAAAATTTCTGAAAACATTATATTGCAAAAATGTTCCTCTCATTGAGATCTATATTTTGTTCAATTGAACAAAAACTCTCCGATGAACCGTTTTTGAGTTATAGCCCTTGACGCGTTTCGGTAAATCGGTTTTTTGCGAATAACTTTTAAACGCTTACAGATAATATAGTAAACATATATGTTTAAAGTGATCAGCATGAAAAGAGCTTCAATTTGAGTACCGGGTTGAAGGTCATCGGTGACCTTTGACCTTGACCATTGACCTTGTTATCAGATGAACCGTAATAGATGGCTGAAAAAGTATATCAGCAAAAATGTTCATCATGTCAAGGGCTACATTTGTCTCATTGAACTGAAGCTCTCCGATGAATCCCTGAAGAGTTATTGCCCTTGACGCGTTTCAGAAATAGGTTTTTTGCGTATAACTTTTAAACCTTTACAGATAGTATGGTCATGTAACATATCAAATTAATCAGTAAGAAGAGACCTTCAATTTGATCCCAAGGTCAAAGGTCATCAAGGTCATCGGTCAAGGTCATAGCCAAGTTTTACGTTTTTTTAATCGTAAATTTTTTAAAACGATTAGAAATGGCTACTCTAATATATTGGAGACAATGTGCGTCTCATAAAGATGATTTTAAACATGTGACATGACAAAACATAACATTAAACACAACATTGACTGGGAAAGACCTTGCAATTGTTCTCTGAACAATTGTCCTTTTAATTATTATTATTATTCTTCTTTCCGCCGCCCCGATGACAAAAAACTACGCGACATATTTCTTTGATACTTAGTGTGATGATTCGGTCTGAGAGTGGGACCTCAAATCTGAGGGCAGCGTACCGGTCTATTTTTAGTAACGGAGTTATCTCCCCAACACCGAAAACCCTTGTTATCGGATAGACTCAAAAACCGTAACCGATATCAAAATTCTGAATGGGGGAAAATGTTCGATATATCGTAAGAATGATTTATCATGCAAAAAATTTTTTTTGGGTCGCGACCCCGGTTACGCGTTTTTGACCCCTAAGTATGCAAATTTCTCAAAGTAATCGGATTTCCACCAAATTTGGTTCCTAGGTAGCTTTCATGGTCCTCATCACAAATCTAGGGTCAAACAATTTTTTCGTCCGCCATTTTCAAAATGGCCGCCATTTGAAATTTTGTTATCGCGATATCTCGGAAACGATAAAAAATTTATGAAAACATTATATTGCAAAAAGACTCCTCTCATTAAGATCTACTTTTGATACATTGGAAGAAAAACTCTGCGATGAACCGTTTTTGAGTTATAGCCCTTGACGCGTTTCTGCAAATTGGTTTTTCACGAATAACTTTTAAACGCTTACAGATATTATAGTAAACATGTATATTTAAAATGATCAGTAAAAAGAGAGCTTCAATTTGAGTACCAGGTTGAAGGTCATCCGTGACCTTTGACCGTGACCTTTGACCTTGTTATCAGACAAACTCGGAAACCGTAATAGATAGCTGATCAAATGTAATGAGAAAAATGTTCATCTTCACGAGACGCAACTTTGTAACATTGGTCCGAAGAGATTCGACGACTCTTTATATGAGTTATTGCCCTTTGAAAGATTTTGAGTTTCCGTTAATGCTAAATACTCCCAAATGATAAGTCGTAGAGACTTGAAACCTTCACCATTGTTCATAAGTCATATATGGCCATCTAAAAATGTCAAGGTCAAAGGTCAACGGTCAAGGTCATGGATGACCTTAGGCCTTGTTATCGCTTCAACTCGTAAACCATAATAGATGGCTGAAAACATGTAATGAGAAAAATGTTCATTGTCATGAGACGCAACTTTGTTACATCTGGTTCGAAGAGATTCGACGACTCTTTATATGAGTTGTTGCCCTTTGAAAGATTTTGAGTTTCCGTTAATACTTGATACTACCAAACCATAAGTCTTAAAGACCTGAAACCTTCACCATTGTTAATAAGTAATATATGGCCATCTAAAAATGTCAAGGTTAAAGGTCACCGGTCAAGGTCACCGATGACCTTTTGCCATGTTATCGCTTTAACTCGTAAACTGTAAGAGATAGATGATCAAATGTATTTGAGAGAATGTTTGTCTCATTGAGGTCTATATTTGACACTGGGGTCCGAAATGATTGGACCATTCATTTTGGACCTATGGCCCAAAAACCATTTTTCGGGGTCCGATTTTAGAGTTTTTTGCCTATATCTCAAAAACTAATAAAGATACAAAGAAACTATAAGAAAATAAATTGTTCAGCTCAATATGGCCGACAAAATGGGGTCAAGGTCAAAGGTCAAGGTCCTTAGCAACAACGTTATTTGCCATAAAAGTCCTTAGCAACCATAGGCAAAAAGTTTCATAATGTTGTAAAGAGGAAATGAATGACATTGCCAACCGGAAGTGACTTTCCTGTCCTTAGCAACAAGCTAATTTTTCGAAAAAGTCCTTAGCAACCGTTGAGCAAAAGACTAATAAAGATCAGAACTTTTGTTTACAATACATTTTGAACTGAAATAGACAACAAAATCAAACTCAAACATGTGGTCAGGGTGAAAACTGGTGAAAGACCTTGCAATTGTTCTCTGAACAATTGACCTTTTAATTTTATTTGAGATCTTTATTCTTTTATCATTTTTATTGATCCGTATGCAAATTTCCAAGAAATTTGCCGAACGCATCCTTTCTTATTGTGGGCTGCCTTATTGTGGGCTAGCGGTTATTGTCGGCTGTTATTGTTGGCTAGCTTCACACTGATCCTTTACTATATAAAGGTGGGGAATCTTTCAAAAAACGATCTGTCAAAAAACAAATCTTATACTTTTATTTGCAAAATTACAACCTTCAGGGCAGCAAAAGCAATACAAAATACATATACATAATTGTATTAAAAGTCAAAGGTAGACTTTTTGGTCTATGTGAACAGTATTTGTTTAAAAAAGATACAAAACTGCTGGAATTAGATCTATTAATGAAACTCTATGTGGGGGTATGGATTAAATGCACGTAAGATTGCAAATCATTCATAAACGTATACTGAAGATAACTTGAATGGGCTGGATAACAATTTCGGCAACTCATGCTGCATCAGCGGTACTACGACCAAACTATGGAAAATTTGAATTGTGAAAGATCATAACCTAAAATGATCTTGAGAACCAATGATGCCAAATAAAGTTATAATATATCCCTACGATGTAGGGAGACTATCTTTATTCTTCCTACAAATACCTTATTTTAGATAGTAAATTTCACATAAATAAGATATACATATAAAGTAAATTTTAGAGAAAATCTTTTTTTTTAATAAAGAAAGGTTTTTCGAAAGTTTTATTTTGGGGTTTCTAATAAATCTATTCGCTCCTTTTAGCTCACCTGGCTGTGTAAGGGTGAGCTTTTGCCATCACTTTTTGGCCGTCGTAAACTTGACATTCAAAGATCTTCTCCTCTGAAACCATTGGACAAATTGGAGAATCAAACTTGGTCACAATAGTTCTTGGATGGTCCCTTTTAAAAATTGTATCTGGCAGAACCGTACCTCAGCCAAGATGCCCACCAGCGGGGAACATGGTTTTAACATTGGACCCTATGGAAAAGACATTCAAAGATCTTGTCAGAAACTACCAGTCCAATTATAACCAAACCTATGCAAAATGGTCCTTAGATTGTCCCTTCCGAACAAGGTATCAGGCAGGTCCGTACCTCATCCAAGATGGCTGCCAGCGGGGAACATATTTTTTACATTGGACCTTATGGAAAACACATTCAAAGATCTTCTAAGAAATTACTGGTCCAGTAAGAACCAAAGTTAGCCACAATGGTCCTTAGATGGTTCCTAGATTAGATTAATTTCAGCAATATGTGTTACCTAGATTATAAGGGGAACCCTTACCCAAATATTCTAAATGTTAGTCTGATATGGATTGTGATGGATGGTGAAGCTTTCGGATGCCATGGAAATCAAACAAGAAAATTGAAATTTCAGAGACAAAAATGTATTCTACTAAATTTTATGGTTTTTTTTCTATAATATGTATACACTAGTTAATAAGGAGAACCCTTGTCAAAATATTTTTTTAAAGGGGCATGTTTTTATTTGAGCAATATTTATTGCATAGATTATCAGGGAATCCCTGACCGAATTATTTTTGAAAGATGGTTATAAATCAGCCCAAATGGATAACAGATTCAAAGATTTCTTATCAGAAACAACTTGCCCAATTAGAATTCAATGGTACTTTGATAATGCTTTTCAATAAAGGTATCTGGCAGGTCCACGCCCCACCAAATATGGCTGCCAGCAGTAACATAGTTTAACATTTGACACATTGGAAAACACATTCAAAGATCTTCTCGGAAACTAGTAGTCCAATAAAAACCAGACTTAGTCATAATGGTCCTTAGTTGAATTACCATATAGACTATAAACAGTCAGGTTTCAAATGTACGTAAAGTAATAAAATTTAAGTCATGTACTTAAATTTGGTTATCGCGGTTGGTATTATATCATTGGTCTTTAGATATGCCATTGACGTTTTTCCGTGACGTCACACAAGGAAATGGCCTGCTACTGAAACGTGTCTGATTGATTCGAAATTCATAATCGACAATCATCTTCAGGGAGTATTCTTATCTTTATGTAGATTAATCCAGTACAGGTAAAGAGTGGAATTTGGGGAGAAGTTTCTGTCAACAGTACAATCAAATGGCATTGTCTGCAAGAATTGTAATCACTTTCATCCCGGCAAGTTTTCAAACAGAAGACAAGGAGCAGCTGTACATTTTCAAACGCATAATATTTAGCTAGGCTATGGAATGGCCTAGTTAGCTATGCTATGGAATAGCCTAGCTATATAGATAGTTCTGGGGGGTGAGGAGTACGCTTGCGCAGTGAGAAGAACGCAAGCGCAAAAGACTATTGACCAATAGGAATTTCAGAATCTCGAAAATCAAATGGCGTCCAGTTTCGTCCTGATAAAACGGAGCGGGATTTAATTTTTCTGTTTCCTTGCGGAAGTTGAAAAGTATCATCAACATTTACAATAGGTGGTACTGGGAACAGGTTTGTAGAGGATGATGGGATTGGTATTGCAATATCTCTTAGCCATATTTATAAATATAGATATGATAAAAAGAATAAGAACATTAATATATAAATTTAAAACCAGAAGTTAATAAATAAAGATGAGGTATTGTGCAATAATCAATAAAATACAAATACTATGAAAAACTTTTCAATTGTGTTAAACAGAGCGTGATTGTAGTTTGTGGAGATACTTAGGCAATGGAGAACAAAAGGTGGAAAGAG
Source organism: Modiolus philippinarum (assembly GCA_002080025.1). Classification (NCBI taxonomy): domain Eukaryota; kingdom Metazoa; phylum Mollusca; class Bivalvia; order Mytilida; family Modiolidae; genus Modiolus; species Modiolus philippinarum. The sequence goes on along the minus strand of MJUU01057410.1, from coordinate 33,442 downwards.
AAAGAATTGCGTTTTTTTGCCGAAGAATAAAGAGCTACCGGTGTTTATTTGTGTGTGCTTTATTCAAACATGTGTCTATTCATACTAACGAATTTCAATTAGAAAGGGTATTGATTTGAGTATACAAATACATCATGAGCCACCACACTCTTGTCAATCAAACGCGCAATTTTCTATCCAAGGCTATTCCATAGCCTAGCGTACCGTTTTTATTTCACAAAAAAACCATTATCCGATTTATATCATCCACTTATGTTTATAAAGTCCCCTCGTGTTTTCTAGTTATACAAGGAAAACGATTTTTGACCAGGAGTTTTGATTGGTCTTGGTTTTGCANCCCCCCCCCCCCCCCCCAAAAAAAAAAAAAGAAAAACGGCTCTCGGTAAACTGATGTTGCGTACTCGATTTCGGAGTTCGTTAATTTAGCTTATATTACATACTTAGGTTGGAACTGTGTCTGAACAAAGCTTTTATTCACTAGAAAAACGTATGTACAACTGTACAATGGTATAGCTTACATCACATCCCGACAAGGCAAAGGGTGCAAACAACATAAAATATGTCCAACATTTCCTGCAACCAGAAATTGATCATTCGAATATGGGAATATTATACTGGTGTTTTCAAATTTTGCATCACTTGCCAATTCACTCCTCATTACATGGGCAATAACAACTAGTTACAAATAAAACAATATTGAACGTTTTGGAATCCAGACTTGTGTCTGTAATATGGGCCCCCCACCCCTTTTTTCCTGACGCAGCTCGTACTTCGTTCCGAGAATTTTTTATCGACACGTCTTGGCTGCATTCTTGAAAGAGAAAATTTGTGACTTGACATAACAGGCTGAATTTGGCATTCTTTTTTCTTTTTTTCTTTTTTNTTTTTTTTTTTTTTTTTTTTTTTTTTTTTTTTGAAATAAAATAGTTTTTATCGATAGCCGGCCCACATTTGAAACCCATATATTGTTTACAGCTACCCCGGTAGTTCAAATAAGAAAGTATTGTTTGTTTCCAAGTATCGCCAGGAGACCATATATATTATTTTTATAGATATTTGAACAACATTTGTCACTATATATTGTATAAAAATGAAAAGATAAATCATGTACACGATTATGATGACTATCAATTGTGTGGCATCCTATCATACAATATGGAGATAATCAGTCTGTTTTAATCAAACGATACTGTAAATGGTACATAGTTTATGGAAAATACAGAATGGATTTTTGATATTTTTTTTTTTAATTTAACATATTTACATTCTGGTCGAGACGTTCTGATGATGTTCTACGTAGAAGGACGGTGAAACCCTTCTACATTTATTCGAACACACGACAAGGGAGCGAGCTTAATTTCGTCTTCACTTGCAAATATTTTTTTTATTGATGACAGTAAGAGTTGTATTGGTAATGGACAAGTCAACAAGTGTGAACATTTCAAATAATGTCATCTATGCGCAGTTTGTTGATACCATATACCCACGTCTTTGCACCACTGATTCGTATTTATAAAATCATTACCCACTTTGTTTTATTTGTCTTCTTTTGGTTATTGTTAATATCAGTGTCAGCTATATAGTGCTTTTTGGTCACTGTTCTTATTTCCTTGATTCAACATTGTTTATAATGTTACTTACATAATGTTGCCTAATCATCGTCAGGTTTCGGGGAATTTGGAATATATACGAAATTTAACGTCTCCTGTATTTGTTGCCTATGGGTATTAAGCCCATAATAGCTCGGTACATGACAACGTGGACGATTTTAATGCGACTTCGCATTATGGACCATTATGCCCTTATCGGCCCATGGTGTTGCTAGCCCAGGTCTCGATTAAACTATACTTTGAAATGAGATTTGTCAACATAGTGAAGGAGTTGTGGGAATTGAATTTTTATGAAATTGTATTCCTGAGTCACTATATATCCAGTTTACAACCCTTTTAAAGGAAATAGGCGTGTCAGTTTAATATAATTAGGATTCAAGCGTTTGATCAGTCTAACATTTTTGCGTTAATTGTTAGATTTAAACATTTAAACATTGGTGGAAAAAGGGTTTCTCATGACTTTTCGTTGCGTTCTTAATGACTCGTGTTTAAAAACTTAATTTAATCAACATTTTCTATGATATTTATGAAATTTGTGAATATATAAGTCTATGAAGAGTAATTATATTAAAGTGCAAAATATATGAGTCAATAAAACACGAGTCTTGCACACGTCAACCAGTAATTGTCTATGTGGTTAAAACAGTGTTGCCGAGCGGAGCTGTCAGGATTCAAAGTCCAAGAGGTTTGGCGGGTTAAATTCGCCAGAATATTGCGGACTGCAATGGTCCTGACTTGGTATTTTATATCATTTATTTCTTGATGTAAGTAATATCTACTTATAGACGGCAGACTAAAAGATATCTATGCTGTTGGTTTTTTATGTAAAATATTAACATGTCATTTTTTGTTTCACAAAATGTACATTTGGACTTTTCCGATGTTTGGTTATTCCTTTTAGTAGCAACTATCCTTGTCTACCGTGCCTTGTGTTTTATATTTTATTTTTGTTAACTTGTTAAATTTGCCGATTTTCAAAACAGAAAGTGTCATAAAAAGAAATTTTCGTACGCACCATTACCAAAGATAGCATCAACCCGTTTAGCGTTATCGGTCACAGCTTTGTTTTGCTTACATATTCATTTTTAATTAATTGTATAGTAGTTTATTTCAGTTTTTTTAAAAGAAAATGATCATGCGGCTGCATGTGGCTCAGTTTACAAAATAACAAGAATTATGTTGCTGAGAATAGGTGAGTTTTAAAATTAAGTTACAATGTATTTTTTCTTTATACTTAGTATGGGATTGATTAGGGTAGTCTTCAGTGGAATGGGTTAGGTATTTCGCTTGATTTTAGTGTCCATTGGTTAGTATGAAGACCGGACAAGTGTTTCGGGAAATATTTTTAGTCACAGCTCTCTCATAGTCAAGAGTACTGTTTGATTCCCAAATAGACTTCAGCTTTAGCCCTATGCTTAGGCAGCATGAGATCCTGGTGTACCTTCGGTTAGTAGTCCCGACTGAGCTAGTAACCAGTCCTGCTATATTCGGTTTAAATATTGACTAAAGACGTTGTAACAAGCCACTAACCGTAACAGCTTTGAGGATAATTAAGAAATTGAGTAGCATACATGTCATTTTATAATGTTGTAACTGAGCAATATATTTAAAGTAAGTTTTTAACTGGAGTTCTCCAGAAGACGGAGGATCTAACCTATAAAACACAAGACTAATTGATTTGAATGCAATAGGCCTAATATCATGAGAACATGGTACTTTTGATGTGGCACACAGGGTTTCTTTAACTCTTTTGGTGGCTTATAAGAAATTCTCATGTAACTTTTAAACAAAAATAATTCATTAATGGCGTTGGATCAGAAATGGCCTTATAACTGAAGCTGTAAAATTTTCGGGAATGTACCGGTATATCATAAATAATATGTCATCAAATCTTCTATATTTGCAACATTATAATAGTTTTCAGTTTGGAGTATACATTGTTAGTATTGTTACTGAATTAAAGATCCGATCGACTCGATGTGCTTGAGACTAATACAAAAATAAAAATATTCACGGAAAATCGCATTTATGAACAAGTCCAACTATTCTGCAGCTGTCAAGCATTGTTGATTTTACAAACACCGTGCAAAGGTTTTACTTAAATTTTAAACAAAGAGATCACATGTATAATGGTATGCATGCTGCCAAATATCCACGCAAGATTAAAACAAAATAAAAATACCAGCAACAGCACCAGCACCAGCAAAATCATGAAACAGTATGTACTTTTGCCACAGGAATTAATTGCTAATGGTTGATGACGTACAAGTGAAAGGTTAAGGTCATAGTTGCAATTATTAAAGATTTCCCAACACACGGATATTAACAAAATTGTTTCACAGTTACACAATTGTAATTATCTTAATGAATTTAATTAAAAAGGTTTTAACTTAAATTTCTAAGTGTATTGGTGTAAATATCTTACAAATTACATATCAATTATAATCTTAGTTGCGTATTTGGCTCACAGCTTACAGAGAATCCGCCCTTGTTTGGCGGTTGACAGTATAACCAAGTTCCTTGCTCACACCGTCAATTTGCAATAATTCGCAGCTTCAAGGACATGCCAGAAGACTGTATTATTTATTTAGATAAGAACATGTTAAGGGATTTCGGACTCATCACTTGTGTATCTCACGGTGGTTCAAAATTAATTCTTTCATCTGCCATCTGTGTATCCCACGGTGGCGTTAATATAAGCAAATCTATCTATCTGAATGTTTATTTATGTCTTGCCATTTACGCAATCTGCGGCAACTAGTTCGTTTCATTTATGGAATGAACAATCTTAAATTGATCTTATATTTTATCTATATCTTGAACGGTGAATATCCTATATTATCTATAATGTTGGACAGTAAATATCTTATATTATCTATATTATCTACATATTATCTATATATGCATTTATGAATGATTATTTATTATTAAATCTGTGCCCAAATACCGCTAATACACTATATATATAGTTGGTTGTGCCTTTAGCCCATCCGGCTTAAATACTTACACACGCGTTTGCAAATATGCTGGACAGATAAGTACAACCCTTTGTCAAATATTTGCACACATGGTGAAATATATCCAAATCAGCGTTTTCGTGAGTGCATGTTTATTTTTCAAAAGGTTAATTTTAAGAATCTTCAACTGACATTTTCTTAGGTATTATACCATGATATTATATTATGCATGTGACAAGTTTGTAGATTTCATTGAAGAATGTAGCAAATTAGAAATTTAATGTGTTCTAAGGCAAAAACGGGGAGTGTAGTAGTATGAAAAAAAAAGAAAACAGAAAAAAATAATTTTGTTTGACCGATAACAACACTACCCCCCCNACCCCCCCCCCCCCACACACACACACAATAGATAAAAATAAAACGAAATTGAAATTTTGAGGCATAAGTATACCCTAGCCTTAATTATTAATACATAACCACTTTTGGCCAGGCTTAAATACTTTAGGCTAGGCATAAATACTTTTGGTTAGGCATAATAAGAAAAAGAAGGGAAACGGGGAATGTGTCAAAGAGACAACGACCCTAAGGGGAGCAATAACAACTCAAAGCCACCATAAGATCTTCAATGAACGGTGAGGAAACCCCACACCCAACGGTAGGTCGGAGTTGGCCCCTAAATCAAAGAGTAATCAAGTTCAGCGAAATAAGCATCTTCCTAGACCCCGATAGACATAAAGTGAACTAACTAGAAAACCAACAAGACACAGAAAGGCTTAATAAATTTCCTGACTTAGGACAGGCGCAAACCTGCTGCGGCGGGGTTAAACTAGTTTTATTGGGCCCAAACCTTCCCCCTATAGCCAATGTGATAAATAAAAAAACGATCGTAACAACAGTAAAATTCAGTTGGCAACAGGACTGAGTCAACTGTGAAAAATGAAACTGAAAGAACTAAATATACGGACATAAACATGAAATCACAAGAGACTACTAGCAGTTAACTGACATGCCAGCTCCAGACCCATTACCAATTGACAAATTAAGTTATGTACCCTCAGTATACAGCTTCCATCAAGATCCCTTCCTGTGAGGAGTTTAGCATAATGATTTCATGTATATACCGGAATACATAACCCGTGTCCATGCAATACTGATTTTAGAAATTTAGAATGTCTTTAGTTAAAATGCAAAGACCCTATCAAAAAATCAATGTTAACACCAAAGAAGGCCATACGTAATGACTCGACGACAACACCGTAACCATAACCCTTATGAATCAGACGATCCAAAGGTTTTATAAGTCTGTTAGGCGAGTGTAAGTATTTTTTACTTTTATGTAAAACATTACCATAAAATAAGGAGTGTGAAATGCCAGCCTTGTTTACAGGTTGCATTGTATTTACGAACTAAGTCTTTATATCGATGATAAAATTTAGTAAAGGTTTCAACCAGCCTATGACAACGAAAACCTTGATGTAATAGTGTTTCAGTTATGAAAAGATTCCGTTCATTAAAATCGCAAACTTTATTACATACCCGAGCATAAGTTAGGCATAAGTTTATTTCGGGCTAGGCATAAATATTTTAGGCTAGGCAAAACTTTTCATTTTTATATATTTTTTACTTTTTATACACCGCACCATACATAACTATACTTTAGACTAGGCATCTAGGCATAAATACTTTTGCCTAGGCATAAATACTTTAGGCTAGGCATAAATATTTACATCTTGGCTAGCCAAGGGTTACAATCCTCTCCTCTCCTCTTCACCCTTGGCAGACCAAGCTGGATTTCTGTAGTCTCAAATCCAAGTTTTCGATTGGTTGCAGTTATCTTCGCTGCAGCCAATCAATTAGCTTATATTCAGATTTTGAATATATATCTTAACAATAAAACCTAAAATATGGTGTTTAGTGATTTTTCTATTTTGCAAAGTTTCCACGATTTTATAATGTTTCTTTACTTTTGAAGAATTATTTCCTTGTAGTAAATTATATTGTGAATTGTTGTATTATTAGATGCAATAATTAATCTTCAATTATTACAATACATTATGCTTAAACTCTTACTTCAAAGGGAGATAATTTGAAACTGATGTTTCACAAATTGTCAAGGGTGAAGATTAGAGGAGCGAATCGTAACCCTTGGCTAGCGAAGATGAAATATTTAAAGCTGAGCAGAACTTTTAATTTTTGACGCTAGTACCGCGCCATATTAGTCTAAAAAGTTCAGTGTTTTTTTTTCCTTTGGCTATTGTTTTTTTTTATTAGTCGAAAAAAGGGAGGGGGGGGCAAAGTTGTCTATGATTCAACCCATGATTGATATGACCTTGTATTATCACTATGGATCGGTTTTGAATTTTAGGGATAAATTGTTGCATTTCGTTTAAACCTAAATTGAATCCCTCAGTATATAAATATACAATTTCATGTGTTAGGGAACTGAAACTGGCAAAGTTATGTACTTTTGAATGGTAAATGTTACTGTAAATTTAGTTTTTGCAGATTGGCATTTTAAATATTAATGAGTCATAAACTCAATAAAGATAGAAAACCAAATTCAAAAGATGTATAAAAGTTGATGAATAACTAATAACCAGTTGAATTTAAAGAAAGTGCTTAAACAAGCAAAAAAAAAAAAAAACAAAACAAAACAAAACAAAAAAA
>MJUU01057410.1:0-25000 GCA_002080025.1 Modiolus philippinarum | reverse complement strand
TTTTTTTTCTTCAAAAAGGTTTTAATTGACATAAATGATTGTTTACGTGACTTTTTTGATCCAGACAATTAATTAATTAATTTGTGAAGTGGCTGTGTACTGAAAGGTCAACCTTACGTTAGTATCGGAATGTCCCGTACTGGAACTCGGCCAATATAGAAAAAAATGTTATTGGCTTAAAAATATACGTATTAGCCGAGTTTATAAATTCATATCGCTAAGACAGTTTAAGTCGTTTTTAAGACACTAATATAATATTACTTAATGATACAAGTCAAGCAGCGTCCAAAAGCATGCAAATGGAAAACCCGGCAATACGCTTAAATCTGTTAACAACATATTTTGAAATGTTCGAAGGTATCTGGAAGGAAATTTCTCGCTCATCCTACCGCTGGCTTTTGGTAGTGCTGGTAAAAAGTCCGGCTATCACGAGTTCCTGTCTCTGTTTACCGTTTGTGTTTTGTCTTTCATTTCATTTCAACCATACTAAAAAGATACATAGGCTAGAGATATCTGGCGAGGATAATTGCCTTGGTGACTACATGTATACCTAAACCGAAACACCGTACAGAAATAGAAAATTATGTCCAGACAACAGTTTACAATACTTCCAGTTTACTAATGCAATTTTATTATAGAAAAGCATGAGGGGTGTATAGAAATAAACTGGATTTTTAATAGAAAGAAAAGGGAACTCAATGTCAGGACATTAGTGTACAATATAACTTAGTATACAAAATAAAATCAATTTTGTGATAGAAAAACATGAGGAGTGTGTGTTAAGATATATTGGATTGGTTATGGACTCCTTCTGTTTAATAACGAGGTACTAAGTCGTTATAAAGAGATACTAAGTCGTTATAACGAGTTAACTAAGTCAGTATAACGAGATACTAAGACTTTGCCTCTTCTACTTTGCCTCTTGGACTTTGTCTCTTGGACTATGTCTCTGGGTCTTTGGCTCTTGGACTTTGTCTCTTGGAATTTGTCTCTTGGACTTTGTCTCTTGGACTTTGGCTCTTGGACTTTGTCTCTTGGACTTTGGCTCTTGGACTTTGCCTCTTGGACTTTGTCTCTTGGACTTTGTCTCTTGGACTTTGGCTGTTGACAGTTCTGTTCCGTATTTTTGTTATGACCCCATTTCTTATTTACACATAAATTTGTTTTTTTCATGTTTTTACGGGTTTCGTTTAATCTTGCTGTATACTTTTGTTTAATATATAACGTATTTGTCTCATCCTTTTGTACCAATGAGCAAATACTAGTAAAACAGTGATAAACTAAACAAACATTTACATGAGGTCGTAATTCTAAGTTAAAACATGGGTTTTAATTATAATACTTTAATTTCTTGATTAATCTGCAAAGATAGACTCATCTGTGTCGGTAAAAAATACTTGTTTAACAATTCACACCACACACATTCAGACGTTAGCCCTGACAGGTAATATGTATTTCTATCCTTTGATTTAAGAAAAGATTTATAAATGTCATTAAAACCCTTGGTGGTTGAATGAAAATTGTCAGAGCAATGGGATGTCCGACTAATAATTGTCGGACTTGTGAGCTGTCGGATCAATGGGTTGTTGGATTAAAAAGCGTCGGATCAACGGGCTGTCGGAGTTCTAACTGTCGGACCTATGGCCTTTCGGAATAAAAATGGTCGGACCAATGGGTTGTCGGAATAATGGTTGTTGGAACAATGGGATGACACCGAAATGGATAAGTCAAGAAGTAGAAGGCAAAGCAAAACAACATGACTGTTAAAACTAGGACAACCAGCCAACAAGCATTGTTAGTAATGCTACCAAGGGCTATTACCACATGGAAAGAAAAACATAAACGTGCGAACGAGACGATTGCGAGGGATATATAAGCCAAGTATTTAAACATGACAATTTAAAGGTAGAGGGCACACATACAACTAACCTATCCAAGAGAGCAGGATAATGAATACTTCTGTTTTGAAGACAGAACACACTAGGCATAACAAAATAGACGAGTATAAACCACTTGAACTGGTGAAAAAGCAACAAAGAAATTACACAAATCATGATAAAAACTGCGACCAATTTAAGTTTGATCGGCATGGATAACTAATAAGAAACTATGCATATCTACATGAATGTACTAATATAAAACTTGATACGGAAAAGTACATCTGATTCATTACAAATAATCCTAATCTAAACAAGGAGACATCTTTTGAAGACTTTAAATGAATAAACTAATCAAAGAGACCAGGAAAAAACTACAATTTGTTAAGACAAGACATGAGAGGTCCGGTTGCTCTTTGATAGAATTATCGCTTGGTAACGTTTGATCGTTAAATGCTCACTCAGGACACGCAATGTTTCTTAACCGTTTTATAAAACAATCGCTATTTGTTATAGTCGTATTTTAATGTGCTTAGCGTAATCGCTATTTACGTGTGGCCACCCAAGACGCAGATAAGTAGCTAGAATCGAAAAATGCAGATACAGATTGCTCGGGGCTCGCCTGACGTAATGAAGATTACAAATATTGGGATTTTAAAGAGTCTTAACAGGAAAATAATTTATTTTTTTTACTTCTTAAAATCCATTGAAATATTTGAATTGATGTATGGTTAATATTAAATCTGCATGGTGATTAGCCCAAAATACCAACCTTTTCCACTCATACGAACAAAAAAATGCTTTGTTTTTGATAGCAAAATGCATTTATTTGTTAATGTTGAAGGCCACTTAGATTGTTACAAGCTTTTTTTCTATTTCTCATTTATCACGACATTTCCTACAAAAAATGGCTTTGTTATCTAAAATGGTGCTCATGCTAAGGCTCCATAATCAAATATGAATTTTGAAAGGCAGTCTAGGCACTTGTAACTATGATTCCATATTACAAAGGTTTCACCTGTAATCTGACTAATGGCAATACACTTCATTGCATGGCAGTAGTAGGGAGAGGGATCTTTTAGCACCGGCAAAAACGCAGGGAGGGAGGGAGGGAATTAAATAAGGTCAAGTCCCGCCCCTATATGACGTCACGGTATCCATTGACTCACGTGACTCGGATCATTTGACCTCATATGGTAAGGACGCGTAATCCATGACACGCGTACCATGATTCATGCAAGCTAACTGTAGAACTCAGACCAGCTAATATAATAGATGCTTTCCCTGTGACTCAGACCCATGATTTATACAACTGGAAGTCTCTTGTTGCGGTATGGCGGACAGGATGATGAGGCATGCCTACACGATGTTAACGGAAGTGAAAATGACGTTACCATATAAGGTAAAGAATCTGTGGGACATGTGACCATATATGGAAAACATGAAAATATGAAAAACGCATTGTTTTCGTTTGTACATCGATATAAACTTGAATGACCATGGGGTGAGGCATCATATGACCATATATGGAAGACATGCCCAAATATGGAAAGCGCATTATTTTCACTCTGGAATCGATTTCGACCACATGACAATATTTGGTAAGGGTCGACCATATATAGAAGACACGTCCAAATATGGTAAACGATTTATTTTTGCTTGGGAATCGATTAGACCTATATGACCATATTTGGAAATGGGGTTGGACATCACGTGACCAAATTTGGAAAAGGGGAACTTTAGACTCGATTTTAGGAAGAACGGTTAAACAGATGTAGAAATCATTAGCAAGGGAGATAAATTTATGATTGTATCGATGAGGTAAGTGTAGAACGAGAGACAACCCAGTGCGGAAGATCAGCGCAGAACGTGATATATAACTCTAGTAGGGAAATGAGAGACAGTGGCATCGGACAAAAACGACGTGTTCTTGTTATTCACATATTTTTATGTCACAAAAAATAAACACAGATTCGTCGTTTCATTATCACGAGTTCACCGTTTATTGTCGATGGCACCTACGGATACGAACTGGAATATTTTCTCCAAGGCCTACCGGCGGGGGTGTCTTCCAGTCCACGTCTCGGACAGACCGCGCAGTTTCGTCGTCAACACCGACATCTGCGACCGCCGAGGCACGCACTGGGTGGCGTTCCACTTCCCAAAGGACGGACCAGCGAAATTCTTCGATTCGTTCGGCAGAGCACCGGAAACGTACCACCGACGTTTTGCGGAGTGTTGGTCGCCAACAGACCCCGGTACTTGATCAACAACGTGCGAGTGCAACCGGAAAACGGCGACTCCTGTGGACTGTACTGCATGCCTTTTGTAAAGTGCAGGTACTGGAACTTTACGATGTAAGACGTGGTGAACGAACTCTCCGCCAGGGATCCGAAGACCGTCGAGTCCGAGCTGAAAGACATATACAAATGACAATAAACGATTAACTCATGATAATAAAACGATGAATCTGTGTTTGTTTTTGTGACATTAAAATATGTGAATAACAAGAACACGTCGTTGTTGTCCGACGCCACTCTCTCTCATTTCACTACTAGAGTTATATATCACGTTCTGCGCTGATCTTCCGCACAGGGTTGTCTCTCGTTCTACACTTACCTCATCGATACAATCATAGATTTATCTCCCTTGCTAATGATTTCCACATTTGTTTAACCGTACTTCCAAAAATCGAGTCTAAAGTTCCCTTTTTCAAAATATGGTCACATGATGTCCAACCCCATTTTCAAATATGGTCATATAGGTCTAAATTATTCCCGAGCACAAATAAATCTTTTACCATATTTGGACGTGTCTTCCATATATGATCGACCCTTACCAAATATGGTCATGTGGTAGAAATCGATTCCAGAGTGAAAATAATGCATTTTCCATATTTGGGCATGTCTTCCATATATGGTCATCTGATGCCTCACCCAAAATCCAAATATGGTCATTCAAGTTTATATCGATGTACAAACGAAAACAATGCGTTTTCCATATTTGGTCATGTTTTCCATATATGGTCACATGTCCCACGGATTCTTTACCTTATATGGTAACGTCATTTTCACTTCCGATAACATCGTGTAGGCATGCCTTATCATCCTGTCCACCATACCGCAACAAGAGACATCCAGTTGTATGAGTCATTGGTCTGAGTAACAGGGAACGCATCTATTAGATTAGCTGGTCTGAGTCATACAGTTAGCTTGCATGAATCATGGTACGTGTATCATGGATTACGCATCCTTACCATATTGGGTCAGATGATCCGAGTCACGTGAGCATAGTTGCCAACCTCTGAGAATAGAAAATGTTGTAATTACACGCTTTTTAGTTTGAAAAAGTGTGTAATAACGTGTGACTAGCTTATTTTCAGATCAAGGAAAAGTTTAAACAGCTAGTACTGGCAATTTTAATTATAATCCAATGTTGCTTGTTTGGCAGATTTCAAGACATCTTTGTCTGGATCACAGTCATAACATTCATTTTATTAAATAAATTTGCAACATAGTAGTGAACACTTAATATCATTTGCAAGTTCTGATCTAAATTCTTTGTGGAATTTTTTTTTGAATTGAAAATACCCTTTCTCATTATGCATTACTAAAAACACGCCTTGTAAATCAACATTAGCGTGTAAAATGTCAAAAAACGTGTATTACACGCGAAAAGCGTGCGAGTTGGCAACTATGCACGTGAGTCATGGGATACCGTGACGTCATATAGGGGCGGGACTTGACCTTATTTAGTTCCCTCCCTCCCTCCCTGCATTTATGCGGGGGCTAAAAGATCCCTCTCCCTACTACTGCCATGCAATGAAGTGTATTGCCATTAGTCAGATTACAGGTTTTTTTTGGTCCTTCTGCTCGAAATTTTATGAAAAATGGGAATTTTCCGTTTTTCAGAATTATTGCTGTTTTGACCTATAGATGTAAAAAAACTTCGCGAATATGATATATAACTTGAAAATGGTGATAAAATATCGTTTCATTATATCTAACCTATTAGAAAGTATGCTTTTGAACATGTAAGACTAACTAAACTCTCATTAAGTGCAAAAATATTACCCCTTCACCCCCACACCTTTTGTTCGTATGAGTGGAAAAGTTTGGTATTTTGAGGCTAATCACCATGCAGATTTAATATTAAAGATCCCTCTCCCTACTACTCATGGCGCAGAGGTTTGGGTGTTGTCAGTTCATATAAATTAATCTCTATATACAGTCATTCCTCTGGACTGGGCTTCGAAAAAATGGGGTTCCAATGCTATTTCAGAAAAGCAGTTACATTCGATTTTTTTACAACTTTCTAAGGTTACAGTTTCTCCTAAATTCTGCACGAAATTTAATATTTTTACAGAAAAAGGGAAATTCAAATCCGTGGCCTTCCCACCCTCTAGATTTGCCAATGGAGTAGGTTGTTTAGCTTTCAGATATATGAATAGGTAAAAAAAAATACATAATGATATGCATATGGATTGTTATAATGATGATAAGCAGGGTCTTTTGTCTCTATAAATTTTTTGCATCATTTATTATTTTAAATCATGTAAATGTCACGTACATATCCTGTTATTGCTTATTTGATACAAAGCATGAATTTAAATGTAGAAAATGTTTCATACTATTACAAAAAAAAAAAAAAAAAAAAAAAAAAGAAAAAAATTCTGTTATGATATACACGTGTTTCAGTGAGTAGCCTTTCATCAGTATCATTAAAATCAATTAATGGAATCCATAATCCAAAATTAGTCAGAAAAGAAGAACTATCAAAATCGGAGGCCAAATACAGTACCCGAATGCCTTACACGGAATGAAGCCTCGGTATTTTAAGTGGTTATATTTTTGATAAAAACAGTAAATTTCTATAACAGCAAGGTAAATTTTCATGGCAGACAAGTCTGACTATTGGGCTGGTTAATAACCTCAGGTACCTCTGTTCCACCAGCAGTTGCATCGTCCCAATGGTTTCAAAATACAAAAATACCAAAGTTGCATGAACTTAGTTATGCTGTATACATGTTTCGAAGAGTAACCTCTCATCAGCAGCATTACAATCAAATAATGGAAAACCATAATAAAAAAGTAGTAAGAAAAGAAATATCAGTTATCTAAAATATCGAAATAGGAGGCCAATACAGTACCAAGGACATCCACCGAATGAAACCTCAGTATTTTAAGTGGTTATAATTTTTATAAAAACATTACATTTCTAATGCAATGCAATTTTTCATGTCAGACATGTCTGACTATTGGGCTGGAGAATACCTCGGGGACCTCTGGTCCACCAGCATTGGCATCGTCCCAATGGTTTGAAAATGCAAAAATACCCAAGTTGCATTTTAAACATGAATAATCAAGATATCAGTATTTCAGCTACATAAGTTAATAAATAGGTTTTTCATATCAAAACATATTTAATAAAGATGAATGCTGTCAACTGACAGCTAGCCGGAATTTCTTTAACAAGGAGAACATCTTAACCAGGTATCGACCCTAAATACTCAACCTTTCTCAGGAGTGACCCGTTTTGTACATATATAGAAAACCGTTCGAGCAGCATCCTGCTCATGAAGAATTAAAATCACACTGACATGCATATTTTTAATATATGTACCGATTATCTCTTCTTTCTGAAAAACTGTAGGAGATTTGTTTTGTACAATAGTGTTACACTAAAGTGATATATTTCATGTAAAATGACTAAGTTCGACATATGGTTATTGTCCATAAATACTCACAGATCAAAATCAAATGCTCCAGACAAATAGGGTATCCTATACGCAAACATTTTATGTAAAAATTTCAACGTCTTGTTATTTTGGTATAAATTATCAAAATCTAAATCCAAATACCAAGCGCACCTTTAATATGTGATAAATGTTCTGCAAATAAAAAGTTTCTATATCGAGAACTCATTTGAGTTATGCTCTGGACAAAACATGTTTCCATTCGGCATGCGCCAGCCAGCCATCTGCCACCGCCTATTTTTACCATTCCAATAACCAGATTTTGCTAATGGAAACTTGGATAAAGAAATGAAGGAGACAACGAGCAACGGAAACGAGTTTTGATTAGCAAGAAATGCTATCTTCAATGATACTCCAAATTGCGTTTCGTCATAGGATTTGCTACCAAGCTTTGCCTTACCATCCCATGTCGACAAGACGTAATCCTATAAACTACCTAAGCATACATTCGAACAGTTCTAAGATAGAGCATCTAAAGGTTTGTCCAAAAAAGTGTTATACGTCATTCCTTTAATGAACTTATACACTCTTAAATACTTTTATCAAATTTCAAAAAAGTAAACGATCATAGATACCTAAATACTGCATCTGATGACATTCTGAATAATTTCTCATATACATCAGTCATGCTGTACAGAGTATACATTTATGCACACCCGAATACTGTCATCCTTTGACAAACAGAGTAGACTCCATTTCAAGAGTAGACAAGCCAGAATGCATCTGAGAATATGAACGGCAATTAGGATTTTCCAACATTACTTCCAGAATGTTATCCGATGTTGATATGGAATTAGGTTTGTATTCATGCGAGTTAGGGGAACAATGTGTTAGGTAGCTTTTTAAAATACTTTTCTTATGGTACTACTCACAGCTGTGCCCTCACGACTACCGGATATACTCACACGAGTAATTAGCTGCTCTTATTTATCATTGCGTGCTCATTTCATTATATAGTTGCTAATTTGCTCTGTTAATGATTAGGCATTCCTGCTGCTTAGATGGGATGATTTGTTTTTGATGTAGATGTGACTGAATTATGGGCTTCGTGGTCGCTGCTTTGTTGTGCTGATGTATAATAGTGCACGACTGTAGCTGCTCCTCCAGATCTAATGTGGAATATTGATGTTCAATATCATCACTACACGTGCATCACTATAACTTTGAAAGCAAGGAATTACTTTGAATGAATGTATCACAAGTCTGTATTATTAATATTATGGATAGGACGATTTTGGGACGACTTTTATGATTTGTGAATTTTAATGTTCTATATATCTACTAGCCTTAAGCGTACGGAAGACGTAGTGGACCGAGTCTCATTATCCATGTTTTTAATTTGCTGTATTTGCTGTTCAACATTTTATATAATAATGGTTGTTCGACAGTTATCTTTCCACCAATTTATATCATTTATTGACAATGTGAAGACATTTATAATATTGATTTTAATGTCACTATATTAAATGATTGTCATCACCTGCGTATGAAGTAAGACGTTTTCAAGTATCATTGTTCTAAACTTACATGTAGTAGGTCGTTTTATAGTATCAATATGAAAGAACTTTGATCTTCTATACTGATGTGTTGTACTTAAGTTAGATGAAATTTATTTGCATTACGAGATATAACGACAAATGTGAAGTACAACACTCCAGTCTAAAGTTTAGTGAGATAAAGGTATATTAGTACCCTCCTTCCTAATAAACATGAGTTTCTTTTCTTAGTAGTATGTTTGAAGTAGCTACCAAATATTTGTCAGGATAAAATTTGTGTCTTGTACGGATATTTTTGTTTTATTTTTCATGGTTCTTTTTCAAAAGTACCACATGTATGTACGTATGTATGTCACAAACGATTTCATAAAAAAGACTGAAATGCCAGCAGATCAGCTCCATAGGAAACAATGTTTTATAACGTACAATGACGACATCCTTATCAGCGGAATATATTGTGTTAGTATTAAATCGCGATGATCTACAAAAAGTCATAAAACTTAGATACGATTCTCTACATAATCAAATGTGCCATCCCAGTCTCATTTTTTCTTTAAGGCTTGTAAATTTATGGGAATTCGAGAAAATATTTAGAAACAAGGACACAAGCCCGTCTGTTAAGCTATGCTTAGTTAACACTGATAATTGTAAATCCGTCTGTGGCTTTCTAGTTAAAAGATGAAATTACAAAAAAGATAATAGTTTACACCTACAATTGCCGAACATTACAATGACATGCCAGAGTCTAAAAGGCAACTGAGCTAAAAAAAAACACACACAAACTAAAGACAAGAGACAAACGTAGTAAAAGCTAGCAGTATGATTATGGATACATGTACCCAAAAATCCTCTTTCTATAACCCGTTTACCAATCGTATTATAAACGATAGCAATTAATCCCATAGCTGAATGTCTGCGCTAGTGTAAATTGATCTGTGAAGATTGCCTCTTTGACAAACTATGGTTCTTCAGTGCAGATCAAATTAGACTATGTAGAAGTAAACTGAATTATTTATAAAGTGATGATAGAGAAAAAAATAACCAATAAGATCTTAATAGAAAAACATTTCTTCTGAGAACAAACTATCGCACTTTGAAAATAATTCTACAGTAATGAAGATTTTTCCTTGTAAAATCAGAAAAGTAATTATATATATCTTTTTACACACAAACCATTGAAGTTTACAAAAATGCAAGATTGCCAATACAAAAACAATAAATTTGTGATTGTTTATATATCAAGTGTAATCGTGAAAAAAAAGAGAGAGAAAAAAAAAAAAGAACTTAGACATTTTAATATCAAACAGGACAACTAAATTTAGTGAATTAAATTGGGCAATTAGTAATTATGCGGAATGAAGAAAACAATTATATAGCGATATTGATTTGATTCCGCGATGGTTTTTGCGCGTTTTTTTTCTCTCCCTTTGGTCGCACTTTTTATGCACTTATTATCGTAGGGTCTAAGTCAAATGTTTCCAACATTTTCTTTTAGTGTAATCGTATTGTTTCAAGCTTCAGTACGGTACGTCAGAAAACACTTTTCTTCCATCAAGGAACATTTTGACTTCTCACCAGGAGTGTTGAAAAAAAGTCATGATTAGCGCATTTCAAACAAGCGTTTTCAGCAATTTCATCACTTTTGGAACTATAACAAATCGGATTTTTGATCATTACTACGAAAGTGAGAACCCAAAAGCCGAATTCCCGACATGTGCAGTAGGGGTCCGGCATCCAACATTACTTCCAGAATGTTGTACGGCGTTGATAGGTGATTAGGATTGTATTCATGAGAGTGAGAGAGACAATTATTTGAGGAAGTTTTTTTTTCAAATTTAGCTATCTTTGTTTTTATGATACTACTCACTGCTATGCTAGCGCGACCCCTGGGTATGCTCACACGAATCATGAGCTGCTTATGACTATCATAACGTGCTCATTTCATTGTATAGCTGTTATACTGATCTGAGAATGAGTAGACCTTGCTGCGGCTTCGCTGAGGTGATTTGTTTTTGATGTCAAGTTGATAAAATTCTAGGCTTTTTTGTGGCTGTGCTGATGCGCTGAAGTAAAATAGGGTGCGACAGTAGCTGCTCCTTCTGATGGAATATTGATGTTCAATATTGTCTTTCAGGTAGTAGACCTAGGTTAAGGGACACAACTCTTAAAAATCATGTGTATGTTTGCTTAGATCATTTTCATAAATACATTCTAAGATTCCAAATAACATAGATGATTTTTATTCTTTTTCACATAAATGCTAAAAAAGCATCGATGAAACTGCCTGTTTCAAACGCCTTACTGATTTAAAGAGTTATCTCCCTTATCCTAGGTCTACTACCTTAAGCAATAAAATACTCTGAATTTTTATATCAGAAGTCTTTATTATTAATATTATGGATAGGGCGATTTTGGGACGACTTTTACGATTTGTGAATTTTAAGGGCCAATATATCTATGTAGCTTTTAGCGTACTGAAAACGTAGTATACAAGTCTCATATTTTATGTTTGTAATATACAGTTAAACATTTTATATAATCATGGTTATACGACAGTTATATTCCACCTCATTTAATGACAATGTGAAGACAATTATATTATTGACTTCAATGTCACTATATTGAATGATTGTCATCACCTGCTTATGTAGTAAGCCGTTATCAAGTATCATAGTTCTCAACTGTACGTGTAGTAAGTCGTTATAAAGAACTTTAATCTTCCATAATGATGTGTTGTACTTAAGTTAGATGAAATTTATTTGCATAACGAGATATAACGACAAATGTTAACTACAACACTCCAGTCTAAAGTTAAGTGAGATAAAGGTATATGTTTACCCTCTGTCCTAATAAACACGAGTTTCTTTCCTTATTAGTATGTTTGAAGTTGCTACTAAATTTTTGTCGGTATAAAGTTTTTGCATTGTGCGGATTTTTATTTTTCATGTTCTTTTTCAGAACGTTTTGATATTATTATTACGTTTAAAGAGAATCATCCTGAAGTTTTTATTTTTCTTTCAAATTTTGATTTAATTAGTATCTATCAGCCACGAAATCCATCCCAACAGGCCCTAAACCAGTGTGTTTCGGCAGCTTTTAGTAATACGATGAAACGGATGTAAGAAACGTGACTTCTTCAAAGTCTCTAGGCGTTATAGGTCTGCTCTATCAGGGACTCCCCTAAAACACCTAGGGTATAAACTTTTGAATTTATAACGTAGTCTGATAAATTTTGTCGTTTCCGATAAAATTTACATAAATAAGAGTTATCTGCAGGAAATCAAATGCTAGATTGGCGAATATTGAAAAAACGATTGTGTGATACACTTAAAAAACAACGGCAGTAGAATACCGAAGGAACAAAGCACAAGGCAAAGCACGTAGTGTGAGTAGTATCAAAAGAACAAAGCACTTTGCAAAGGACTGTTTTGAAAGATAAATAATTTTAATCTTAAGACAAAGTAATTTAGCAAGCTAGGGAAAGTTGTTGGGGAAAATGTATATTACCAAAACTATATACAACTTACAAAACATTATAATGTAGCATCAAAAACAAATTCAAGAAAAGCTACGATTATAAACATAAAAATTACTACGATAAAATGACACGGTTAACTGCTGGTTAAATCCCAGCAACTCACCAGGATTACAAAATACCTGTGAAAATCATAGAAACACGAACTGAACTAAGGTAAACAAGACGAAGAAATTATAAGTCAAGAAGTAAAGAACCAAACACCAACATCGTTACTGATAAGACTTGGACTAGTATAATTACGCTACTAACGATTCAAAGTCAATGACAACTACAAACATGATAGAAAGACAAAGCAACATAAACGTACGTACGAGACGAAGACGAGGGATATTAAAGATAATCAATTAAAGACAAACATGATAATTTAAAGGAAGATAGCTTACAAAATACTAACTTGCCAAGGAGACCAGTAGAATAAACACTACTATTTTAAAAGAACACATTGAACGTAATAAAGGAGACCAGGATAAGGAACACTTGAATAAGTTAAAAGAAAAAGGTTTAAAAAATGCAATATGAAGATTACAGAGAAAAGGGATAACCAGAGGCTCCCAGGAGCCTGTATCGCTCACCTGGCTTTCAGTTGCCACAATCAAGGTAACATTGTAAGTTATACAGTCCCTTCAAGTTTCGTAGCTTGAACACCACCAATATCTTGAACTGTATTTAAAGTTTGATCATGTTTTACTATATTTCTTTGTTGGGCTTTTTTGACAAAAAAATGTTCTTGCTAAGGACCACTTTCGACACCAGTTTTGAAGTCCACACGTCATTTTGTAAATGGCAGTCAACGAACAACTTTCAACATCAGTTTTGAAGTCGCAACATCAATATCTACTCCGAAACCAAATTTCATTGAAATCGGACATTGAATTTTCCCGTCTTTTTTGGCGACCATTTTGAAAATGGCGGTCAACGAATAATTTTTAACATCAGTTTTGAAGTTGCTATATGAATACCTATTTTGAAACCAAATTTCATTGAAATTGGACAATGTTGAATTTTCCCGCCTTTTTTGGTGACCATTTTGAAAATGGCGGTCAAAGAACAATTTTCAACAATGGTTTTGAAGTCGCAACATCAATATCTATTGGGAAACCAAATTTCATTGAAATCGAACATTGTTGAATTTTCCCGCCTTTTTTGGGCAGCCACTTTGAAAACGGCGATCAAAGAACAATTTTCAACACCAGTTTTGAAGTCGCCACAGCATGACAAACATTTTATCAATTTACACTTAACCTTCGTCTTCTGTAGTTTTGGAAATAAGACGAAAAATGTGAAAATTTGGAAATTCTGTGAAAAAAGGCAATAACTCCTACATGGGTTTTTGGATTTTCTTCAACATTTCAGTGTTTGTAGATCTTGATATGCTGAACATTTTTGCAAATTAAAGTTGACCTCTATCTGTTATAGTTTTTTAAATAAAAAATAAAAATAATTAAAAGTTTGAAAATTTTACGGAAAAACTCCAAGACGGGTTGTGGATTTTCTTCAAAATTGCAGGGCTGGTAGATTTTGCCATGCTGATCATTTTACCCCATGTCAGATTTTTGATATCTGTTAGGATTTTCGAGTTATTTGCAAAATACAGCAATTTACCCCTATGTTCTATTTTTAGCAACAGCAGCCATGTTGTTTGATCTTCGGACTAATCGAACACAATTTTGAAACTGCATACCCTGGTGATGATTCAGGCCAAGTTTGGTTACAATTCGTCCAGCAGTTTCAGAGGAGAAGATTTTTGAAATTGTTGACGGACGCCTGACGACGGACGACGGACGGACAACGGACGCAAAGTGATGGCAAAAGCTCACTTTGCCTTTTTGGCCAGATGAGCTAAAAAGTGCAATCAGCTTTAGATAATGATCAATAAGGAAAACTAATACAAATGAAAACTATAATTTGCTTAAAAGAAAGCAGAATGCTTGCAATTGAGGAAACCAGTAGCACTGTTGCCAATTTCGACAAACAATGTTACATTCCATAATGAAAAAAAAAAACATAATATTAAGATTACACAGCATGAATATTCAATTCAGGAGATTTGAGCTTTTTATTTGAAATAACAACTGATAAAGATAGATAGTTAGAAAAACGAGAAATAATAGTTTAAAGTGAAACAAATCAATAGCTTTGTGAGTCATTTTGAGATACAAAATGTATAAGCAATTTCAAATTTGACAGGAAATTGAAACTTTTAACTATGCAAATGCATTATTTCTGCGTAAAAAGCATATAAAACAAGTTATAACATGTTGAAATGTTAATGATACTTTATTTTGTACTGTATTTCAACATTATGAACGGAAACTACTTGGTCAATAGGCTAATCAATAGTATTCTTGAAAACAAGATCTCAAAAACTTAGCTTGAGAATCAAAATGTCAGATATATATTACCTTAAAGACCAAATAAAAAACTTTAAAAAAGCTGAGGACAGAAAGGTATACGAAGGAGATACTCCTTACTTCCCAAATTTATCTATTTAAACAATATCAATTTGAAAAAAAAAACAAATATAAGTTCTATCTACTGGACTAATTGGAGTATCAAGGACATTTGGATCACAAGCAAATGCTACAAGCCAGTTGTAGTAATCGTCTCATGATGCAAAAGGTGATATAAAATATGAATAAAAATAGAAGGTTCATCTCGTCACTAGTGGTATTCAAATAAATACAACACGTGTTTTAGAAATATTTCATTTTGGTTTGAATTAATACTATTACAAAGCAACAGAAGCATAAAGAAAGAGATATATGAAAGACATATTCAATTTTTTTCAAATTCAAATATTTATTGTCATATAACCATAGTTTGTGACATTAACAAATAAAACAAATAAAACTAAAACAAGCAAGTAAAAACATAACAGAGTTATGAGTCCCTTGTCCTCAGTTCTTATGCCCGTTTTATAAAGGACCCTATTTTTTCTACTTGCTTTAGTGTTGCTGGGCACAGCATTTTTTTTTTCTTTTTCAGTGAACGTGTTTAAATTTTTAGCATCTTCAGATATAATATAGATATATGTCATTATCGGCAATATGTACATTTTCTCTTTGATCTTACTGACTGATATTGTCAGTATCTCCGTACTGACCAGATACATGAAAATATCAGGCAACGACGTCATGAAATTGACATCATGACTCTTACGATGTTGCCGATAAAAACAATAATGGTAGTTTTTAAGGTCTCGACTGAAAATATCACTAGTATCACAGCTCGTCCTATCGGACTCGCTGCGATACGGTGATATTTTCTGTCTCGACCTTCAAAACTACCATTATTCTATATGTATCACCAGTCATTATAGATCTTTATATGAAACAACGGCTACTTAATACAATAATCCATTTAACGATGCTTCAGCAATATAAGGACATCAACAATTTTATCAGTTAAAAACTTATAAAAAAAAATGGAGGAGACAACTGGCAGTGGACATCGAGTTTTGATTGCCATTTTGTCAAGGGAAAAATGTAAGGCAGGAAATTATATCTTCTATATGTCTCCCATTGGCGTTTCTTCACAAATTTCGATTACAATGATTCGCAAAAAAGGCTTTGCGTAGGATGGCCTGACTATCCAATGTCGACAAGATATTCCCCTATCAACCACATAGGCAGGCGACTGACCAATTCTAAGATGAAACATTAAAATTCTGGTTTGGGTCCCCAAGAAAATTTTACACATCATTTATAAGCATGCGCAAATAACGTATGAAACATGGTAAGATTAAGCAAACAGAACAACGCCTTCATTGTTGTTCTTCATCTTAATTCACCATGAGGTCTCTAACAAAGGACAAATAACGTATAAAACATGGTAAGATTAAGCAAACAGAACAACGCCTTCATTGTTGTTCTTCACCTTATGGCACCATGAGGTCTCCAACAAAGAGCAAATACTCCTGCTGCATAGTAAGTTTAAGACGGTTCCTAGCATTGGTTTAAGTGATTTCACTAGCTAAATATTGAACAATGCTAGATCCATATAGATTCGCTTGTGGTCATGAATGTGGGATGTCAACAAACATAAGATATCGGGCAAAGTATTCTTACAATCATCGTTATCACATGAATTTATATACTTTTAAATACTTTTAAAAAGTGTCATAGAGCTTAAACGATCAGATGCACTTCATTTCTGTCATCAAATGACATACAGAGTAGATATTCATAGATAGCTAGATATGATCATCCATTGCCAGTAAGAGATTTATAGACTCACAAAATAATGTGAATCAATTACAAACATATCGAGCAAAGTACTCTTACAAACACTATCATCCGTTAGTCGACAATTTGACGAAAGGACAATACAATAAGCGATCACAGGGCACTCATCAAGTTGATTGTAAGAGAGCTTGGCAAGTAACATCAGTAGATTTGGGCAATATATATACAGATAGTGTTATTTTTACAAAACAAGAAGCAACATGTTAAATTTTGATAGTGTTTGATGGACTTTGGCTCTTGACAATGCTGGTCGGTAATTTTGTTATAACCCTGAAATAGTATGTCCCTTTAAATGGCATTCATCACTTTGATATATGAAGATTTAAAATCGGGATACGAAATCTTTGTTTACAAAATTGCTTTCCCTTTTAATTTTAGGAAATGACAGTACTGTGTATTTATAACCTTTCCCTGAAAAAAATCATCTTTTGCAGGAAAAAATGTCTTACACCAGTGAAACACCCCAATTTTTTATCGTAATGCCAGTACTTTTTCCTTCTGATATTATATTGAAACTTATATGCATATTCAAAGCCACTGAAAATTTGAGCATATGTTATGGTGTCAGATGATCTGTGATAAAAGAGTGAATAGAAATACAAACAAAATGACAAAGAAAATGGACATTTTATAAATAACCAAATACTGTTATCCAATGACATTCAGAAATAGGCCATGGGCCATAGACTGAAATCACTTTCAATGTATCACCCCCTCCCCTCCCACTTATGATTCAGACTGATTTAGTCAGTCCTTTTATATCCCTTCTTCAAAATAAAACATGTTAACACGGATATTACCTGCACACATAGACAGTATGGGACCACTTTTATAGTACACAACACACAATTCACACACAGTTTAAACTTAATTTCATCTTTTAAGCTCAATATTTCTATGTATATGTAAATAAGTTCGATGTACTAAATGTAGTACCGAATTAAAGCTTATTTAATATACTTAATAATGAACACAAGTTTGGCCTCTTTGAGCCATTTTTATGATCAGGGTATACAAAAAAATGTACCCGACACCTGCGAAAAAATTGCGAAAATGACGATTTTTAAGCTGTCTATTCCTTTCAGATACATAAATCTCACCATTTGATCTAGTTTTTATGCCCAATTATTAGTTGTAATACAATGTTGAAAATTTATACCATTTAAGTCCAAAAAATTTTGGTAAAAAAAAACTGAAAAATGGAAATTTTCTGAATTTTCAATATTTTCATAATTTCGCCTAAATTACTTTTGGATCGTACAAATTTGAATATATATCTTATAATTGCCATTGCAGTAATGATTTATGACATGTAAGCAGTAAATTGTGTGAAAAAAACAAACAAACAAAAAACAAACAAACAAACATAACAAACAGATTTTATGTCGGATTAGAAATGCCGAAATCAGCACCCTCCCTCTTAAAATTAAGGGAAACTTTAAAATATCCAGGCTCTAAAGGATAAAAAGATAATGTCTAATGCAAATTATTGTGTGTAATTAACTATCGCTGACATGCAGAAGACCATTTGATAAGTAGATTCAAATTTATTTTATTTTATTCAGCTTGAAAAGCTTTAACATTGTATAAAGATCAAATAAAATACCATTTCAAATACAAAAATACACAGATATCCCCAAATATAACAAATAAGATCACGCGTTGTTAATGCGCAGTTATACAACAATTCTCCTGTAAATTTCGGTAACTTCCATATTTTACGAAAATCGTCCAAAATATTCAATTAAAATTGCATATTTCAATATGTCAAATGCATTTCTTTAAAGAAAGTACAATATTGTATGTTCATATACATGTACTGACAGGCAAATTTGGGGATTTTTAAGCATCATTTTCTTTGAATAGGGGTAAAATGATTGGTATTTAGAGTCTAAACAATATTGTCAGACAACTAATATATCGCACAGAACAATTTAATAGCGCCTCTGCAATTATATCCTTATGAACTACCATAAATAACGGGTTAACAGTGAACATCGGACAAATCTGAAATGTTGAAAATTCACATTTTTTCTCAATTTCAGGCAGTTCAAGTCAACAGACGACTGTTGAAATACCAAATCATGATGTTATTCATGCAACATTGTCATATATAACATATTTTGCGTGTTCTATTTACTAGTATATTTATGCCAACAGAGAGAAAAAATGACAGTTAAAGGGAAAATTTGTTTGGGTAGGGGTAAAATTGTTGGTATTCAGAGTCACATTATATAGGCCTAGTGTTTCTGAGCATTTTTTAAGACAATTTATATATCCCTCTGAACAATTAATTGGCATATCTGCAGATTTATCGCTAATTTGAATGAGTTTCCGTTGATTTCACGAAGCAAAAATTTTTCAGTATTTGCTACTGCCAGAATACGAAAAAATATCGGCAAAAAGAATCAAAGGCCACGCCTACTTTGTCAATCAGAATCAATGAAACATAGAAATATACATCATACAGAGACTCTTACAGATCGTACAAATTCTTTTACTAATCAATACTAGTCAATTTCACGATTTGTTGAAAATTAACATTCATTTTCAAAATTTGTTCTATTAAATGATTTAGTTAATTACCGATAAAAAGAATAATAGAAGTTTTGCTTTTGATAAAAGAAATATTTGCTCCAAGAAAGGACTTGCCTACAAGGATCTCGTCCGTTATTGTTAGCCAATATTTCTGGTATCAAAACAAAACTTCCATTATTATATATATATCCTCCAGATTTTGCAAATATAACGATTTAACAGGGAACTTTGGACAAATCTGAATAGTAGAAAATGCCCAATTTTCAACAATTTCGAGCAAAATATTGTGTTTACTTCAACAAATGGTTGATAAAATACGAAATCACAATATATTTCATGCAGCATTGTCATATAAAACACACAATATGTGTGTTCTTGTTATTTGTATACGAACATTGACAAAAAAATGACAATTTTAGAATAGATTTGTCGGGGTACGGGGTAAGTGTTATGGATATAGGAAGCTTTTATACCTTCACAATTGTCATTATTTGTACTAATTGCAAATAAAATTATATGCTTTCATTTTATATACACTTTTCATGAATTTGAACCAGTCATAGATAAGCTGAGGGAAAAAAGGGACTAAACTGTGTCGAAAAAGAAAATATTCAAAGATCTGTTTTATTTGTATATTTAAAAGTGATAGTTTGGTTATTCAAAACAAATCAACATTATGTTAACATGATTTAATATTTACAAATGGACATTTAAAGACTAAAACAATTGCAAGAATTATGAAATGAAAAACATACTGAGTTCTAAAGACCATTGAACTTACACAATGTCGAGAAAAATCTTGCTGAAGATTTTAAATTTGCTTTTCATCTGTGTATGATGAAAATTTTCATTAATGTCACATTAATTTTGCCAAAGAGGTAAAACAATCATGTGATATTTGTTGTTGCTAAATATTGAAGGTAGATAACATTATTCATACTGATTAAGTTTATGTAAATAGAGTCTGATAACTTCACATAGGTTCACCCGCCCAGGAGTCAGTACTTCTGTACTGACCCGAAAGCCGATTATTTTTGGAACTTTACAATATCTAAATTTTTGTAAATTTTGTTAAAAACTAAGGTGTATCTCCCTCATGCAAAGCTCTGTACTTAGCTGATTTTTGGCTTGTCATTTAGATCATATTGGTTATTTTAACAGTTTTAAACATCTTTTAGTTCATGATCTTCCAAATGTTTAGATTTTATCTGCACTGAAGAGACATAAGATGTCGAAATGCGCATATGCAGAAAATAAATTCACAGTAACTTAAGTATTTGGTTATAGGAACAAAGCATTGACAAAGGAGTAAGAGTGTACAAGGCCACCACTGTCTGATATAGGTAGATGCTTCGTTTTTGAAGACGATTTATTAAATTGGTTTATAATCTTGAGAATTTAAGGAAAGAAAAAAAGAGAAAAAATGGCAAATATCAGACTAGCCCCTTTCTAAATTACTTCATCATTTTAACATGAACACAAACATTGACACCCCTATTCTAAAATATGAAGTACCTCAGAAGCATTTGTTTCATAAAAAATCGTGAAAATGACTGAAGACATCGAGTAAATGAGTACCGAACTGTCAGTCTAAAACGAACAATCCAAGGACAATGGCAACATCGGAAAAACAAAGAAATAGAGACATAACGTGAGCACGGCACAGAAATGAAAAAGGACACGCACACATACAAATATATATGAACAAGGACCCAATGAACAATCATGCGTTAGATCAGGTGCAACGATAAAGTAAACATATCCTGCTTCTTATAAAACACCTGCCGTATTGAACCTGTTAACTCCGATAGTAAAGTCAAATCTGGTAGAGGAACTTTATTGGTAAAGAGAAAGATCTGTAGTCATCTGGGAAACAGATATCCCACAGTGGTCCACACGATCGTGATGTCGACCGTAAAACTTCTGTTATGATGACTTCAAGTTATATGTAACATACCCTTGCTTAAGTAGCATATTTGTATGTAATCTAGCTCTATAAAGGTAGTCACAAAGCAGCAGGACCAGATAACATAACATCAAGAGTATTAAAAGAGCTGTCAAAAGAAATAACACCAATACTGAACATCATCTTTAGAAAGTCCTACGACAACGGCGACTTACCAGAAATATGGAAATAAGCAAATGTAAATCCAATATTTAAAAAAGGAAAGAAATTTGATGCAGTGAATTACAGACCTGTCTCACTGACCTGCATTTGTTGTAAGATCTTGGAGCACATAGTAACAAGCCACATAATGAAGCATGCTGTTGCCAATAACATCATGTATCCACTACAGCATTGATTCAGAAAAGATCTATCCTGCGAAACACAGCTGTTAGAATTCATCGATGACATCACGAAAAATCTTGATGAGGGAAAACAAACAGATCATGGACTTTTCTAAGGCATTTGACAAAGTGAGCCACAGTCTGCTTATACATAAATTAGACCACTATGGTATAAGAGGTAAAACAAACAGGTTGATTCAAAATTTCCTAGCAGAAAGAAAGCAAGTGGTAGTTGTAGAAGGAGAAAAATCAGACTCCATAAAGTTTAACGTAGATTCAGGAGTACCACAAGGATAGGTACTTGGTCCAAGCCTATTCCTCTTCTACATAAACGACATGCCAGAAGGAATTCGATCCAGAGTCAGGCTTTTTGCGGATGATACTATAGTGTACCTAACAATAACATCAGATACATATGCGGAACACCTTCAAGATGATTTACATAAATTAGCAGACTGGGAACAAAAATGGTGCATGACTTTCCACCCAGACAAGTGTAATGTACTAACTATCACTCGTAAAATAAAACCAATAGTACGAGAATACCATTTGCATGGACACACACTAGAGGCTGTAAAATCTACCAAGTATCTTGGATGTACTATCAGTGCCGACTTAAAATGGAATGAACACATAAGAAACATATGTAACAAGGCTAATAAACTATTGGATTCCTAAAAAGAAACTTAAACATCAATAATAGTAAGATCAAACAAACAGCATGCAAATCTTTAGAAAGACCAACAGTTGAATACGCCAGTACAATATTGGACCCGTACCACCAAAATAACAAGCACAGACTGGAAATGGTACAACGAAGGGCAGCGAGATATGTCACCAATCACCATAACAGCACATCATCTGTCAACGAAATGCTAGAAAATACAGAATGCAAATCATTTGAAGACCACAGAAAAATAGCAAGATTAACCCTAATGCACAGACTTGTAAACGGCCTTGTTCTAGTCAACACAGATCATCGTCTAATACCAGCAGACAGAATATCAAGAAACAACAACTGCAAATCATTTCAGATACCAGCATGCAGAACTGAAATTAGAAAAGAATCCTACTTTCTTAGAACTATCAAGGACTGGAATATTCTTCCGGAAAGCTGCGTCACCGTCAGTAGTATTAAAGTCTTCTAGACCAGTCTAAAAGCCACATTCTGACACCAAGATGGAAAATCGTTTTTAATCATCACTGTATATAGATGTATAGCACTTGATTTATTGTGATCTAAATTTGGGGGAAATTTTACATACGCATCCAAAAAGTGGCAGAATAATCAGTGTTTGATGGTGGCCGCAAACTTATAGAAGTAGAAGAAGTAGAAGTCACTTTAACCACAGGCCATTGAGAAGCGAATGAGTTGAGAGACAAAAACAATGGAAAAAGTATAAGCAACTACACACATGACAGAGTTTTTTTGACTTAGTAGCTTCGTAGGCAGTAGCTTAGATTTCAAAATCAAACCTTTTACAGAAAGGATTGAACTTTTAAGGACTGCTTGTACAAAGAAAATATTCTTTATTGCAATATTTTATATAACCTGAAGTATACATGTTCAGCCAAAAACGCTAAGTCTTCCAAAATCTAAAGAATGGGAGAGTATCCAAACACATTCAAGTGGTTTTGCATTTATAATAATTGACATATCTCAACATCCCAATTTTTAATATATTAATCGTAGATGACATTATGCAATTAAAGTAGTTGTTTTAACATTTTCAAGATTACATCAATATAAAGAAATTTAAGTTGATGATTACTTTATTTGCTTAAATAGACACAGAAAAAGACATACATGTATCATGTTTTTAATTAATGCAACATAAACATGTTTGCTTTATTACATATGTAACGCTTTTCCATATCCCTATGTTTGTCCAGGATAGATATGATAAATATTTAACAAACATCTCTTTTTAGCGAATATTTGTGCAAGAAGTAAGCATGCCTCTTTCTGATATATTTTGGGACATACAGCTAGCATTAGTATGTCAAGATACATATGCCAAATCGGGACTCTATGAAAAACGTTTGTCACATTAGTTCGACTAGTAAATATATCAGGCTGACCATACTTCATAACAAGATACAGAAGAAACTGTGAATTCAGTTTGGCATAAGGCCAATTCGACAATTTATGTTTCTTCACTGCAAATCAAATCAAAACATTTGAAATTGATAAACCAAAATATCTGTTAAATCTGAAAGAGAACAAATAGTTAATAGAATATAAAAAAGAAAACCCCAAATTAGCTCAGGACAGAACTATATGCAAGAGAGAGATATTCTTAAGTCTGAAACAAAATTTTCTTAAATTTAGATATAAAGCTACTGGGTTGGTGAATACCCTCGGGGACTAGCATTGCACCAACAGAGGTATAGTCCAGAATATACATTTCAGGCTTTACTTTTATGACTGGCATTTCCAATAAATGCAAAGAAAAGACAATAGATAGCATCATTTTATTAAATCGTTTAGACGTATCAGTTTGTACTTGATGATTTAAACAGAAAATATAATTATATACACACAAGCAGATATGTCCTAAGATATACACATAAATGTGTGTTGCGATTATCACAGGTTGTGGCAGAGATTTATTACCAACTACAGTACCATTCCTGTATAAAGAAATCTTCAACAACGTTGCTATCCTTACTGAACCAGAAAACTATTTTCTAGGAAACAATATATTATATATCGACAACATAGACTTTAGAAGAAGAAATAAATTGCCTCCGGAAATCAAATGGCTTCCGTACTCTCCATGTCCTATAGCGAGTATGTTAAAATCAATATTTCATTAGTAAGAGCGAAGCATAACTAAAACGCAAAAAAAATGGCGGGAAATCTGTCGCGAAAATTAAATCAGCGCCAATTTATTAATAAGTATGGTGCAAATTTAACCAACTGTCGAGAAGGAGAGAATTATATACAATGCATTGCATGTAAACAACTTTTTTTCACCTAGCAACTTTGACAGTTATACACAATGCTGTGAAACAATTAAAATACTAAAAATATACCGATTTAGAAAGACATTTGAAAATATTGTTTTTACCTGTATACGTTTTCAGTCTTTAATGAATGATACTGTGATAGTACTTTGAACTTTCAAATTATTTGTCACGTGATATTTGTTATTATTTGCCGCCAGGAAATATTTTTAAATTATTTATTCAAGAAAATTGTTTACAAAATTGTTAATTTAATTTTCATTAATATTATAACTAATGTGAAAGGGAAATCA
>MJUU01057406.1:11949-33082 GCA_002080025.1 Modiolus philippinarum | reverse complement strand
TATAAAAATTTATATCCAGAAAAAGAAGAGAAAATTAGAAAACCTAAATTCAAAGTAGGTGATCGTGTGAGGATAACAAAGAAGAAGGGTAAATTTGAAAAGGGTTATACAACTCGTTGGACAAAAGAAACATTTGTAATTGAAAAAGTTTTAAATACAAACCCTATTACTTATAAAATAAAAGATTTGAAAAATGAAGAAATTATAGGTTCTTTTTATGAAGAAGAATTACAGATGACTCAGTTTTAGATTCGCTGAACTTTTGGAACTTTTTTTTTTGGGGGGGGGAGGAAGTCAAAAAAATTTTTCTCACTTTTTCCTGTGTAACTATTTTCTTTTCGGTGTAATCACAGCTCTCAAAAAAATTTTTAAAGGTCAAAAAAATATAGGGTTTTTTTGTGCTGTTTTTGCTTTTTTTTTGGATAAAACTTATGTCATTTTTAGGTCTTTTGAGAGTTTTTTGGGGGGTCAAAATTTGTAGTAGTTATATAATTGAGTGAGGCCTGGCCTCGCTCAATTATATAACTACTTACATGTACAGATAAAGAAGCCGATTATTGACAGGAAAAATTCCTTAATCTACAGTCGAACTTCCATGGCTCAAACACCAAAGGGACCAATGAAAACAGTTCCAGTTAGAGGGATGTTGGAGTTATCCAGGTCAAACTGTGTTTATACTTGTACAAAGGGAGCAGAAAATAGGTTTGAGATATCCATGGTGTTCAAGCTAATTATTGCAGTTCGAGCCATCCAAGTTCTACATGTAAATTATGACATGTGTGAGTATTCTTCCCCAAGAGGTGTGTGACATTTACAGATATTTTATAGTGCAATCACACTTAGTATTGTGTGTATTAGAGGACCAAAATATTTTTTTGCTCAAACCCTTTCTCGTTTTTGAAATATTTTTTATATCTATTTATATAGAAACTATGATGAATTTACATGCTATTAAAACCATAACAACAAACACTTTTGTCAAATTCCTTTTGCTAATAAATTCACTTAGTTAACATGGTTAACAGACATTAAAATAAGGCAAAAAGTTGGAAAATAAAGTTTGTCATGTGCCAGCCCTATTGTAAAATATTTTGATTTTTATATAGAACTGTACTTAAGTGTTATTTGTAACAAAAAAAAAACAGTCATTATTTGTAACCAAAAAAACCACAGTCATCACAGCATGAGGCCATCATATCCAATAACTTTACAAACTTTGAGGTGAATACACAGTGGTTGAGCTGAAAATGACATCTGAAAATTTTCCTTAAAATTGACCAATGAAGTCCCATACAACTCCGACCTGCCGCTGGGTGTAGGGTTTTCTCACCGTTCATTGAAGATCTTATGGTGGCTTTGAGTTGTTATTACTCCCCTTTGAGTCGTTGTCTCTTTGACACATTCCCTGTTTCCCTTCTAGAGGCTCAGACTGAGCCTGTATCGCTCACCTGACAAAATGTTGAACAGCAGAGTTTTGGATGTTCTGCATGGTGGTCATGTTTTTTGTTGGATTGAAATGAAATGAGCTGTCTTTGTATAGGACCTTCTATACATCATTCCTGTAAAGTTTTTTTTGAATTTGCTTCATTTTTTTCCGAGGAGTTGATGTTTTTCCCATAGGGTCCAATGTAGAATATAAGTTCTGCGCTGGCAGCTATGTTGTTTGTCGCATTAGAACAAAATGAGCAACCTTTGTAAAGAACCTTCCATACATCATTCCTTTATAGTTAAGTTGAATTTGCTTCAGGGTTTTAAGAGGAGTTGATGAAAATGACGTTTTTCCTATAGGGTCCAATGTTAAATATAAGATAGGCGCTGGCGGCCATGTTTTTTGTCGGATCAGAATGAAATGAGCAATCTTTGTAAAGGACCTTCTACATGTAATTCCTGTAAAGTTTGGTTGAATTTGCTTCAGTTGTTTCAGAGGAGTTGATGAAAATGGCCTTTTTTCCCATAGGGTCCAATGTTAAATATAAGTTCTGCACTGGCTGCCATGTTTTAAGTCGGATCAGAATGAAATGAGCAATCTTTGTAAAGGACCTTCCATACATCATCCCTGAAACGTTTGTTTGAATTTGCTTCAGTGGTTTCAGAGGAGTTGATGAAAATGATGTTTTTCCCATAGGGTCCAATTTTAAATATAAGTTCCGCATGGTGCCCTGTTTTTTGTCGGATCAGAATGAAATGAGCAATCTTTGTTTAGGACCTTCCATACATCATTCCATTAAAGTATGATTGAATTTGCTTCAGTGGTTTCAGAGGAGTTGATGAAAATGACGCTTTTCCCATAGGGTCCAATGTTAAATATAAGTTATGCGCTGGCAGCCATGTTTTTTGTCAGATCGGAACGAAATGAGCTATTTTTGTTAAGGACCTTCCAAACATCATTGCTGTATAGTTTAAATGAATTTGCTTCTGTGGTTTGAGAGGAGTTGATGAAAATAACTTTTTTCCCATAGGATCCAACAGTGTTTCCCAAGGTGAATAACGATTTACTGGACATTCGGTCCGGTAATAGTTCCAGTATTACTGGACCGAATCAAATATTACCGGACCAAAACTTACTGCACTAATAATGCTATATATTTTGTGCCGCCTTCTTTGTCAAAGGACATTAGTAACTTGGAGGGTCATCATTTAGGGAGATAATCAATTATAATCAAATTTCATTAAAAGCAGCTATTTTTCAAACTTTCAAAGAAAGGTAATGTGCTTAATGTAGTTTTTCTGTGTAAGCATGTTGCAGTTTTCATGCACTATGAATCTAGCAGGTGGATCTTAAAATGAAATGAGAAATTTTATTTCTACTTAATAAATATGCAAATGTGTTCCAGATTACTATACACATGTTCCCTACATTTTCTTTACTTTAATGAAATCTGAATTTCACCACCATTTTACAAACATAATCATGATAATCAAACAGTCATGAAAAATATGCTCAGGCATGAGAGGACCGTCACCCTATTTTCTTTTCTACAATGATAAACTTTATAACTGACTACTACTCTAGTATTCTTCCGTGAATGGTGGTTTACAGTGGGAGATGACCCATGTAAGACTGATGCATGCAACCTCATCTCACACCGGTAAATGACCAACCAGACGTGTTGATATTTGTGATACAACAATCGTAATCATGACTAAACATCATAAAACACTCGACGTCACAATGTACGGAACACTCAAATGGTGACAACGTTGTTCCAACATTATAGATTTGCAGGCGTTTCTTTTCGTATTTTACAAAAGAAAAAGGCTCTTGCATTCAGTCAAAATTAAAGATCGGGATATCTTTCACTCGTGTAAGAAATTCTTTCCTCTCATTTCGCTATGCTGAAACTCGAGAAAAGACGAAATTTCTTACACTCGTGAAAGATATCCCAATCTTTAATCTGACCTTATGCAAGATCCTATTAATCTTTCTTACTGATTTAATTGATGAAAAATAATTTATTTTTTGTGCTTTGACTTCATCTGTTCACTTTTGTATCTCTGTTAAGTTGTTGGTACGTTGTGGTCCTATTTGTTATTCATGATAAGTTTGCGGTATTTAGACATACCAATTAACAGGAAGTTTATCGTTTCCCCTGAATAGAAACACGAGTTTGCATGATTATTGTCATTTCTAGTTAATATTCTGATGAATAAAGCTAGCAGTTGCTTAAATCAACACACCAGAAAGGTCTTTCAGTAACATTGTCGATAATTGATCCTTATTTTGAAGGTTCCGCTAATCCACTGTCAAAGACAACTGGGTTCATCTCACCTTCTTTGGCTTCGTTGTTTGGACAGGATATAATAAAATTAAAAAAGAGCTTCACAAAATCTGTACTGGACATTTGGTCTGGCATGAGAGAAATTTTTCCTGGACCAAACGTAAAATTACCGGACTTTTGCCAATGTCCGATGGACCTTCGGAATGACTGGTCCAATGTTAAATATAAGTTCCGCACTAGCGGCGATGTTTTTTGTCGGATCAGAATGAAATGAGCATTCTTTGTTAAGGACCTTCAATACATCATTCNTGTAAAGTTTGGTTGAATTTGCTTCAGTGGTTTCTGAGAAGTTGATGAAAATGACGTTTTTCCCATAGGGTCCAATGTTAAATATAAGTTCTGCACTGGGGGCCATTTTTTTTGTCGGATCGGAACGAAATGAGTAATCTTTGTTAAGGACCTTCCATACATCATTCCTGTAAAGTTTGGTTGAATTTGCTTCAGTGGTTTCAGGAGTTGATGAAAATGTGAAAAGTTAACAGACGGACGGACGAAGGACGATGGAGGAACGGATGACGGACGCCAAGTGATGGCAATAGCTCACACTGACCCTTTGGGTCAGGTGAGCTAAAAAAGAAACAGATTGAAGAAGACAATTGACCAAGGGGTTGTCAAGTTAGAGGGCAACATATATATATGAAATGGACAAACAGACACAGTGACTCGGACATCACTATACGACAAGAAGTCCGATGGTACGGACACATAAAAAAGGAGATTGTTAAAAATGACACATGTTCAATGTATATAAGAAACCTGCATAGTTTCACACTTCATGTTTGATGGATGTAAAGTGATGGCAAAAGCTAACCCTGGTTTTACAAAGGCCAGCTTACAACCAAATTTTTATTGTAGTCCATCTACTTTGACTGTTGTCATTTTTCAACACCCATTCTCAAAATTCCTTCTACCTTTTTGAAACACTTGAAGTATTTTTCTTCTTCAGTTGACCATAATCCAACACCAGAACTTTGTCATTTAAATCTTCTGCTGCTCACAATCAAGTACCATACACACAAATGGACAAATCTCAGTCACATCTGATAGGGGAGAAAGGGCTCATCATTAAAATGAGCTAATACCGAAATTCCTGACATATTTTGCGAAAAGCACTGATCCCAGAAGATTGTATTTAAGAAACCAATTTTTGCCAATCCCTTTAAATTTCACAATTAAATCCTGATTTCGCAGATATAAAAACACCCTTTCCAGTGTCTAAATGGCATTTTCATCTCGAATTCCAGGCCTTAGAAAAAAGCCATCTCAATTTCCTGACATAAAATATAGCCAATTCAGGCGCCACCCACCCCCATCATCTGAGAAGTTATATAGATTTAAATGACCAGCTACTGTTGTGAATCAGCTCAAAACATGAGGTTGCACACATTGTCGTGCTAGGTATACCCCCACTCATTGAAATAAATCCTCCAAGCAGTAGCTGAGAAAAGTGTGATGAAATTTTCTCTATGTTCAATAAAGTCCCACCTAACAGAAGTTGATATCATAAGGTGACCAAAATGACAGACGACACATTCCTCCTATATAAAAAGTCAAATACCAAATTTGAAATAAACTGGCCCAACAGTAGCTGAGAAAAGTGCGACAAAAATTTTCACTATGTTCAATAAAGGGAAAAATGACAAAGTCCCACCAAACAGGAAGTTGATATCATAAGGCGACCGAAATGGGAGACGACATATTCCCCCTATATATAAAGTCAAATACCAAGTTTGAAATAAATCAGCCAGGCAGTAGCTGAGAAATGTGCGACGAAAATTTTCTCTATGTTCAATAAAGGGAAAAATGGCAAAGTCCCGCCAAACAGGAAGTTGATATCATAAGGCGACCAAAATAGGAGACGACGAATCCCCCCTATACATAAAGTAAAATACCAAATTTGAAATAAATCGCCCCAGCAGTAGCTGAGAAAAGTGCGACGAAAATTTTCACTATGTTCAATAAAGGGAAAAATGGTAAAGTACCACCAAACAGGAAATTGATATCATAAGGTGACCAAAATGGGAGACAACGCATTCCCCACATATATAAAGTTAAATACCAAATTTGAACTAAATCAGCCAAGCAGTAGCTTAGAAAAGTGTGACGAAAATTTTCACTATGTTCAATAAAGGGAAAGTCACGCGAAACAGGAAGTTGATATCATAAGGCGACCAACATAGGAGACGACGCATTCCCCCTAAACAAATTTTCTCTATGTTCAATAAAGGGAAAAATGGCAAAGTCCCGCCAAACAGGAAGTTGATATCATAAGGCGACCAAAATAGGAGACGACTCATTCCCCCTATACATAAAGTAAAATACCAAATTTGAAATAAATCGGCCCAGCAGTAGCTGAGAAAAGTGCGACGAAAATTTTCTCTATGTTCAATAAAGGGAAAAATGGTAAAGTCCCGCTAAACAGGAAGTTGATATCATAAGGCGACCAAAATTGGAGATGACTCATTCCCCCTATACATAAAGTAAAATACCAAATTTGAAATAAATCGGCCCAGCAGTAGCTGAGAAAAGTGCGACGAAAATTTTCACTATGTTCAATAAAGGGAAAAATGGCAAAGTCCTGCCAAACAGGAAGTTGATATCATAAGGCAACCAAAATGGCAGATAACACTTTCCCCCCATACATTAAGTTAAATACCAAATTTGAAATAAATTGGCCAAGCAGTAGCTGAGAAAAATGCAATACACTTCGGACGGATGGACGGACGGACAAGGGTATTCCACTATACCACCCACTCGAGTGGGGGTATAAATATTGATTGAAGACGTTTTTTTTCTAAATTGAGGAATAGGTATGACTAAGAAAATAGTCATAGTAGATCCACTATAATATCAGTTCACACACAACAATTGGACTTCTCCCCTCTAGCCCAAAACCCCAATCTGAATGTGACATTGTCATAAATGTTGTATTCTGTAAAAAAAAAATGATGGATCTAGAAACACAATCATCACTTTATACCACACATAATTTGCAAATTGACTATATTGCTGTTGCATTATTTTCTTTGGAAATTGCATTATTTTCTTTGGAAATTAAGCAACAAAATACGAATTCTTAAAAACACATAACATACCTAAAACCTTTAATTTCAACACCCTCATAGGTAGCTGCCAGAGGACCTTTCCCGTATATTTCATCAAACTGTAATGACAATGTTGGAAAACTTAGATAACTAAACTGCTCTCTGTCAAACTCCCATTATGTATGCTAACAAATGTTTTTTATACATAAATCATGTAAATGATCGAATATTTATAAGTGAGTTTTATGTCCAGTGAGCATTATTTCACCAATACCAGGACAAGAGTTGATTAATTAAATAATTAGATGGAGAAAGAAATATAAAAGGTGGGAAGGGACAACAGGAACAACAAATTTTGATAGCCATTAGGAAAGGGGGAAAATCGGTAAAAGCAAGAAATTGTGCCTCCTATACTGCCTCAGGCAGGGGCAGGACATTTTGCCTTCTATAACACCTCAAAAGGCTGCTTTTTTCAAGATATAGGAGTATACTGCATGGAGTATGTACTTATCTTATTCTTAAATTAAATCATCCGCACAGGATTCTCTGGACTTGTCATTCAGCTGGCAATAAACATGCCTATTTATCAAATGAAGTCTCAAACACTAATGTGAATTTTTGACTTGTACCACAATACCACCACCAAAATGGCCTCCCAGATTAAGTAAATGCCACTTTTTAGATGCATGATTGAACACATTGTTTTGAAAATCTTAAGTCCAAATTTGTTGTCTCTTCCAAAATTCCATCATATGACGTGTGACTAGAACAAGCAACCCTTCAATTTGCCACTCTAGAGATGGTTTACCAACCACCTTACTAACTACGCCACATCCACCATGTATAATTTTGGGTTCATAAACATATTTATCTTTACAACTCACAGTTTGGAAAAAAAATATCAAAACTTGTATACCTCAATAGAAGTTGCCTATCATGTCATTTAACCAAACAGTCATACGGATTGCGCTATTGAGACTCCACAGAATTCTTTAAAATAACAACTACTTATCTTACCAATCAGTAGTTGATATAAAACTTCGCAAAAATAATTTCTATGCCATGGATAAGATTTAAACCCTCGTCACCACCATTTCAAACCTAGTACTATATTGGAGGGCAAACTCGCTAACCATTACACCACCAAATCATGTTGAAATTATTGCTTATTAAAGCACTTTTAGTTAATGAAAATTAATCAAAGAATAAAAGTCGTATAAGACCTGAATAAAATAGTTTTTATTGTGGTACAAGTTAGATACCGTACGTTTCAAACAAAAGAAGTGGCTAGTACATATTGTATCTGGGAGGCTTCTTTTTCCACACGAGTGCACAGGTAAAAGCCTCGGGGCTAATGACCCCTTGGCCTTCACCAGTGCACTCATGTAGAAAAAGAAGCCTCCCAGATACAATACCAACCACTTCTTTTGTTTGAAATGTACGGTATCTTATACTTATCTCCATCCTAATGAAAAGTCCAAGAATCCCGCCTGGATAGAGGAGTAACAATTCACAAAAGTTTCGATGAACCACAATATTTTTGTTTGATTCGATTTTCAGTTCTTTAAACAGGTATTTCAGCTCGGTTTCGATCCAGAATGTAAGTATGTTACAAATGAAAAGTTAACAACTAAACCGCAGACAAAATTACCTGTGATTACAGCTTAGTCAATTCAAATAACATATTTCCACTATGAACATGCCTATTTATGTAACCACTCACAATATATGTCAACATTTTCATGAGAAATAGGCAACAGAAGCCAAAGCTCTTCGTTTTGTTGGAGGAAATAACTCTTATGTAAACTTCCGGTTTTAGTGGTTTGACTAATTACTGCTAAAAGGTAAAGTATGCACAACAAAATTTGCCGCAGCTTAAATCGCTGTAGCTATATTGTTATCAATAAGGCCAAAATAAAACATACACATATATCATTTTCTAATTTTTTGCCCCTTCTCTTGGTATATTTACCGAAATAATCAAAGTTCAAATAACAATATTTTCCATAGACCTTAATTAATGTTAATTTCACTCAAATTTTAAAGAAATGCCATGTGGGAGTGATGGCCGAATGATTTACCCAAACCAACTAACCAATGAAAAGACATCAAAGTGCCAATGGATTTCTAATTTGTATATAGGGTGCTTGTTTGTTGTTTATTCGGATGACCAATGAACAAGCAGAATTTTGATTTGTTTACTGATTTACATAAAAATGTTTGGTAAAAAATATGAATAAAATTTGCAGAACTAATGTCCACTTACTATAATTAAAATGAATTTGTTTACATTTAAAACGTGTTTGTTGATACTTAATCAAGTATTTACATAATTACTTTTTGCTACCAAATCAAGATTAATTCCACACCCATGTGTTTTGGTTAATCCTTAGACCCAAGGGCATTACTGCAATAAATACAAGCATTCAATTCACTGAGTATACCCCTCTGTTTTCGACTCAAATTTTCTGTTTAACTAACATAGAAGGGTAATGGAAAACTTCTTTTACCCTTTGTTGTAAAATTATGATAATGCATGGCATGAAGTGGCAAAAAATTAGCTTTCCATTGGTGTATGCAATGTACGTCATCCTTTAACATTTACTTATAAAAAGATATTTGGAGAAAAGTCGTGGCAAATTTCGTGGTGGCTAGTTTTTCCTAGGTAATCTCGAATGTATAACGTTTTCAGAAATCTGGTCAAGGTATTCCAAATGGGTAACGTTCAACAGAAACAAGATGGCAATGGACTCACCTTTGACCCCAAAAAAGTCTGTACGTGTAAAGAATTGCCTTTCTGTGTCAAAGATGATTAACAAACTTTCTTTGTGCAAAGGACCAATCTGGTCGATTTCTCTATATACTCCCTTCCTATGATATTACGGGTTCTACGGTATCTTTCAGCCCTCCATGTGAAATACAACGTCAATCACTAATCATTCTATTAAAAGATTCCTCAAACCCCTAGTCATCTCTGTTGGAAAATTCATTGGTTCTGTCAAAATGTCTATACTTCTGGTATATACAAAACAGTCTTATTTATTCCCCATAAATGGCAGACATTCTTATTTTTACTGATGCCATATTTCTTAAAATATCAAGTAAATAAATTAAGTTGTGACAATTCATCGGTTATTTTTTAGAAATGTTGTCTGTTTGTTTACTTTTCACTTCACACTAGCTGGCAGTGAAGTGTTTTGCTGTTTTTAGGTATTTTAAGATAACAACAAATTTGGTGTTAAAAAATACACAGACCCTTAAGGTTCGATATTTGAACGTCACGGTGAAAACGACGTCAAAAAGAACAGCGCGCTTCAAATGCATACATCAGGAAAATGTGAATCAAAATGGATTACTATTAATTTAATTAGCTATGTAAAATCTATATTGGACAACAAAGGTTTTAGTTTTGTCTGGAATTGTCAAATAAAGGGCTACGCCGAGCGCAGCATGATACGACCGCAGCATGTCGACAACTGAAATTTGAACAAGTGTATTTTTAAGTGAATGTGGACAAAGTAAAGAGCTTAATATCGTAATTAGATGAACATAATAGAGAGCTAGACACAGTAATTAGCTTGACATAAAGTAGGCCTGGGGAACATAAAAATTAGCCCTTTTAATCCCATAAAGGTATGAAAAACTGAAAGAGTTACACAAAAACTGCTGCCAAACTACTGA
Organism: Modiolus philippinarum; assembly: GCA_002080025.1. NCBI lineage: Eukaryota > Metazoa > Mollusca > Bivalvia > Mytilida > Modiolidae > Modiolus > Modiolus philippinarum. Next base: position 22,578 of record MJUU01057406.1, on the reverse strand, counting down.
AAGCTTACATCAAAGAGGAATCTGAAGTAAAAAAATCCCTTTAAAATCCTATAAAATAAAGATTTAAGATATTTTGAAAAATAGCAATTTTGGTACCTTTGACCCCTTATAGCTCATAAACGTAAGAGATACGCCAAATCTATTGGCATACAACTGCAAGCCAACAACAAAAGGAATCCAAAGAAAAAAATCCCATCGAAATCCGATGGAAAATAAATATTTTACATATTTTGAAAATTCGCAATTTTGGCCCCTTTGACCCCTTATAGCTCGAAAACGGTAAGAGATATGCCAAATCTGTTAGCATACTACTGAAGGCTTACAATAAAAGGAATTCAAAGAAAAAAATCCCATCGAAATCCATTAAAATAAAAATTTCAAGTAATCTGTACATTTGCAATTTTGGCCCCCTTTGGAACCTAATTACTCAGAAAGGAAAAAAGTTATCAAAAATTTGATGGTGCTGTGCTAGTAAGCTTTACATAAGAAATCCAATGCAAAAAACTGCATTAAAATCGGACTAAAAATAAGAAAAATAAAATTTTTGAGATTCACCCCGTTTGGGGCCCATTTATTTCATGAACGGTACATGCGACATGACATCCGTTGGCATACAATGTACTACAGATTGGAAATTTTCTCAGGAGTACAATGAAAGAAACCCAATCAAAATCCCATAAATAATAAATATTCTACAACCAAATATACGAACACGCCCAATTTGGCCCTTTTCTTAAAAACGGGCGGGCCAGTATACCCAAAACCAATCCTAGCCTTCCTTTTGTGCCAAGGTACATTGTGTTAAAATTTCATAAGGATTGCTCAACTAGAATTTAAGTTATCGCACGGAAATGAAGTGTCCACAGACGCTCTGCAACGATGAAGACGCCACCAGTATCATACCAATTTACGACCTCAAAATTTTTTGCGGTCGTATAAAAAGTTTGGATTATACCGAAATTAAGTTTCCTGTTAAAAAGATATTACAGGACCAATTCGTGCAAAAATGGAATAGTGATATTGCCAATTCTAAAAGGGGTGTATTTTATAGCATATTTAAGTCAGAATTTGAATAAGAGAACTATTTACTAAGATTAATGAGTAAATGTCGTATTATGATAACTAAAGTTCGCAGTTCAAATATAAAATTTCCAGTTGAAACTGGACGCTGGCAAATGTAGTTCGTGAAAATCGTACATGCAATTTATGTTTTAAAGGGATTGGAGATGAATTTCACTATTTATTTATATGTCAACACGAGGCAATATAACACAGCGTGAGAATCAACACAGTATAAGCGGTAGTAAATAAATTTATTGACCGAAGTGTTACAGAGTATAAAGCGTACAAAACCCGAGAGACATTGTTAACAAAGTCTTTAGTCCTTTTATATTTTCTTCTGGCCTACACAACTAATTAACAATGCACGAACACAATTACATTACAAGTTACTAATTACTAAATCAATGTTCCTTCGTTGTACACGCTTTTAGGAAATCCGTTTACGGACATATAATTAGTTCTTGATACATGTACTGTTGAAATGATGTCCGAATTTAAATGTAGTATCTAATTAGTTCGTGACCGCAGACAATGTACCACATAAAATGTAAATAGTTCATGTATAGAGAAATGACAAAATCTTCATATTAATTATAAAACTAAAAAATAATCCTATCGCCTATTGTAATTGTGTAACAGCAAACAAAATAGAAAGGAACAAATATATTCCCTGTTACTATTATGAAAATCCATCCGAGACAAAATTGAAAGGTATGTTATCATTGTGCGACAATAGAAGAATATTACAACATCTGTTCAATGGAAGAGAATAAAAAGAAAAGGAACATCAGTCACAAACTGGATTATGAAATATCAACAGATGAAGTCCAATCTGCAATTTATGCACTGGAGATAGAGAAATCACCTGGAGCAGACAACCAGTACCCAGAGCTATTTAAATATGCGGGTGAAAGCCTCATTGAAGCCATTCGGTACATGATACAGCTAACATGGACCAAAGGTAAAATACCAAAAGAATGGAAGAAAGCTAATATCAAATTCCTCAGAAAGCCAGGAAAATCAAATTATTATTCTCCATCCTCGTATAGACCAATAAGTCTCACCAGTGTCATGGGAAAAATATCTGAAAGAGTAATACTAAACAGACTGGCAGCATTTATAGAAGGCATGCAAATTATCGATGAAAAGCAAGAAGGCTTTCGTAAGAAACACTCCACTACTAACAGTTTGTCCAACATGTCACAGAGAAGTTCAATGATGGAGAAATAACATCAGCAGTCTTCATAGACCTGGAAAAAGCCTATGACTCTGTATGGAGAGAAGGACTACTAGTTAAACTCCACAAATTGGGCACTGAAGGTAAAACATGGCGGTGGATAAACAACTTCTTACAGGACAGAATGGCCAGATGTATTTTTGACAGCTTTATGGGAAGTGAATTTATGTCACACATTGGATTACCCCAAAGATCAGTCCTAGAACCGACTCTGTTCAACATTTTTATTAGTGACCTACTCAGTGACATCATAGGAGATTACACCAAATTTGCAGATGATGGAACAATCTAGAACTCAGCAAAAGAAACTGAACTCCAACTACTGAACACTACAATGGAGGAAAACATGGAAAAGGTCGTACAGTGGACACAGAAATGGAGAATAAATATCAACCTGCAAAAGACAGAGACATGTGTTTTCTCAAAGAAAAAGATTGCAGAATGTGATAAGCAAATGACAACTCATGGAACACACTTAAAGTATAATCCAACACCAAAACTGCTCGGAGTGATATTAGATGAGAAGATGACATTCAGCAGCCATCTAGACACCATAGAAAAGAAAGCAAATAGAACCCTATCCATCCTCAGGGAAATTAGACATGTCAGCAAAATCAACACCGAAAAAATGCTACAACTATACAAGTGCCTAGTAAGACCAGTCATAGAATATAGCTGCCCAGTATGGCAAATAGCTGACACAAAAGAACTACAAAAACTTGATAAGATCCAGAGAAAAGCCCTCACACTATGCCTAGACATACCAACAACAGCCGATAGGGAAGCACTAGAAGTAGAGGCCAATATAAAACCATTAGATCTGCATATAGAGGAAATCAGTATCAAAGAAATTGCAAAAATACAGTCAAAGTCAATATAAGAACCAATAAAGAAAGTACTATTGCAATACCAAGAGAGGGAAAACTTTGACAGATTTACTACACCAATAGGAAAAGCACTCCAACAAGCAGAAGATATGAAAAATGCTACAGGGATTAACATCATCCAAATTGAACCAGAATTTGCACAAAGAATAGGGGAGCTCCAAATGACAAAAACTAGACCAACATATTGGAACAGACTTGGAAGCTCAAAATCCAGAACAGAAGAACAATCAGTGCTGTGTAAAGAAATAATGGACAGTATGCTTCAGAATACCAGTGATGAACAGGCAGTAGCATTTACCGATGGGTCGTGCCTAGGAAATCCTGGACCATGTGGAGCAGATGCCATCATCTATTCTGAACACAGTAAACCCGCAGTTAGACTTCGTAGACCAGTAGCCCAAAGAGGCTCCATCCTACTTGCAGAACTGGTGGCCATACTCCTTGTTCTGGAATGTATCATACGGGAAAACCTGCATAGAGCCATTAACTCCATTAAATTATTCTCTGATAGCCAGTGTACAGTCGGGCTTCTCACCCTCAACTACACAGCTAAGAACTATATTGATGTCATCAGAGATAAAAAAGAATATATTGAAGACCTTAGGCTGAAGGGAGTTGCAACAACAATACTGTGGACACCCGGCCATGCAGGAATGTCAGGAAACGATGAAGCAGACCTCCTTGCCAAAGAAGCAGCAGAAGAAGCGAGACATTTACCACCAGAAGATAACATCATGACTCTACAAGACATCAAAAAAGCAGCAGATAAGAGTACAGAAATAAAATGGCAAAGAAGATGGACCATCGGAGATAAGGGCAGAGAACTATTTGAGAAAATCCCAACAGTCTCTCAAACACCAATATACATGTATGATTACCCAAGTAAACATATGTTCTCAACTTTCATCCAATTAAGAACAGGATACTCAATATTAAATGCTTACAGACATAAGGTGGGACAGACCAACACTTCACCACTCTGCAACTGTGGACAAAAGGAAACAGACGCACACTTCCTTATAGAATGCCAGCAGTATGAGGAAGAAAGACAAAGAATGTACACTAAAATATCAAAAGACCTGGGAATTAGAAACATAAATCTTGCCACTCTACTAACACCACTAGATGGCGAAAAAACAGAGGAAACAAAGAACAAGTTGGAGATTGTAGCGTCATTTATTCAATCAACAGGACGCTTCCAGACCCTCAATTCTTAATCTTAACTACAGACATGCACAAGCACTAGAGTGAAAATGTACCAGTAGAAAAAGCCACCTAGAGAAAATAGACAGCACGAAAGTGAAAATTGGTGCCATTAGGCCACAAGATTGAGGATTGAGGACAAAAGGGTATTGGATAAGGTATCAATATTTCTCAACAAAATTGAACATTTATTATAATGTTTATTAGAACCATTGCCCTTATAATATTTTGTTGTGTTAATTATATATAGCAATATCCAATCTCTCTGCTTCCGCCAATTATTATATTAGGATGATATACAATTTTCATCAATGTTTCATCCATATTGTCAGTCAGGGATCCCACAGCATGAAGTAAAAACTTTTCACCAGATTAGGTTAATTATTTTTACTTAAAGAAGTAAATAATATCAGCATTAAATTTATTTACTTGCACAAGTAAATTTAGATAAAATACAGAGGTTTTCTCCATTCAGTGTCTCATTATACAAATTTTCATAGGATAATTGATAATTTTCTATGAAAATTTCATTTCTGATCTTATCTTTAAAGTAAAAATTGATAAGGGGCACAATGTTTTTCTTGAGGCGCAAGCTAGCCAAAGATTAGACCTTTGGGACTTTTAACAGCTATTAATATTGAATTAAGTGGTCTACAACTTGCATCATTACCACATGAAGATTTATCACAATATGATGCTTGTAATTTGGTTTAATGTGGTCTGATAAGGTGAACAGTTAGCTGCGGGACCGTAGCTCTTATGGTCCTTGTGCTAATTTTTTGATAGTTGCAAACGTCCGCCAAATCAGAAAAAAATAAAAGGACCTATAGAGCTACGGTTCCGCAGCTAGTGAACAGTAAGCCTGTAATGGGGAAAGGCTGTTTTGGAATAAATATACTGCATATCTCAAGGATTACCTGTACAAGTAAAAAGTTTTTACTTGTAGAGGTAAACAGAATTTTTACTGCTTCAGGTAAATAAAATTGACTTGGGTAGGTGAAATGATTTCACTTTATCCAGTTGGATCTCTGACTGATTGTATTATTATTTTGTACTAAAGAATTTTCTATATTGTTTATTAGCTCTATTGCATGCATTGTTTACTTTCAATTCTCACGTTAGGCCTACAACTTACAGTGTATTCTGTCTTGAGTAAATAAAAATCTTGAATCTTGATCGGCGGGTGTTCTCAAGACTGGGCATTTTCTTAAACCTTTTTGTTTTGATGGCGAATGAATGAGGAAGGATCGACTAGGGGTCGGAACTACTTGGGAATGGAACTACTCGATAATACCAGATTAGTAAGTGCCTTGGCGGTTGGACCATGACCAGTGTCCCCTTATTTTGACCTCTATCATGATTTCCGCATTTCCTGTGCGCGTGAATTTTCCCGCCAATAAGGTATTGGTTTCACTAATGACCAGTGCTATGAAAGTTCCATCATCTTTGTCTCGCCCGCGACGAAAGGCGCGGAAAGCGAGACATATGCGTACAAAGTATGACGGCGGCGTAAATTTTCATGTTAAGTTTTTGTGATTAGGTCACTTTCTCAGTAACTATAAGTAGTAGGTCAATGATATTTGGTATATAAGTTGGTCAGTCGTGATATTTCGATCATGCGGGCAATTTCGATCAGTACCGTCACCCGATGTACCTGTACCGCTGAACTAGATCCAGTTTGGATTTCTTTCTTTTTGATTTGCCTGAAAGAGAGAAATCGCCACGCCCCTTACACGACCGGGAAATTTTGAAAACATTTTTCGGGATCGAAGTTGAGATTAAAACAGCTCTGAGGTATTTCTGTTGCTTCATATATAGTCGACATATAAATTTTTAGACAAAAACATTTTAAAATAAGGATTTTGTGCGGACAATATACTTTTATTTCACTTATTACATAATATTCAAGCGTTTTTTTTCAGTGATCGAAATTACCCTCCGCAGACAAATAACAGATCGTGCAATTTCGATCGATGTGTTAGTATTGAGAGTTATCTTTCCAATATGGTTAGCATCTTCTTTTGTCTTGAAAAAATAAGGCTTTAGAGAAAAAAAATTTCAGTTTGACTAAAACTCAGGGGTATGAATCTCTTTGTTACAAACTGAAGGAACAAATGAATCAAAGTTCACAAAGACGACAAAAAATACAGAAAAACAAAGACACGGTACTATAAAACAAAATCAAAACTAAGTAAACACCTGAAGTGAATTCCCATAAAAACTAGAAAGTGACTACAGTATATTTTTTCTACGCTTTGACTTTGAGAACAGTGAAAAAAAATAAATACGACTTTTTAGTCTTAATTACTTTGCGATGCGGCTGTGTAAAGTCACCCTCCGCAACTGGAAGCTATCCTCACGAATTTCTTTGCGCCGATAAGAACACTGCATGGAAATCGTTATCAAGTCTTAGAGTCAAGACGAAGATATGATCCGAAAATTCTAATTGTATAAAAGATGGATGTTTTGCTTTTTAGAACAGTTTAAACTTTTGATCACTAGTTTTCATAAGTTAACTGTACATATCGAAGAAAAGTTGACTGTACATATATCGAAGAACACATGGAGGTATTTTACAAAGATTTTTTTTTTCTAAATATGGCATACTTTATAACTATTATTCTGATACTGATCTTGTTGCTGGATTTGAGAAGTTTTCGTTTTCCTGGTTTAAATGCAGTAGATCCTGTTACTCTACCTGAAATTTCACACATTGTCATGTTGAGAAAAATAGTTCATTGGAAGATAGCAGTAATAAGAGTAACAGTTTGTAATAATTCTGGCAAATGAAATACTATGCGATATCCTTGTCGTAAATCGAAAAAATATTCTGCTTTACTAAATGTCACAGAGTTTCACAAATTGTTACAAAAAATGAACAGTTATATTAGAATTATGTCATTTATCATTCTATTTTTTTAGTATTTAGTTTTCATTAATTAAAGATTTTGTGAAATATATATTTCTTACAACAAAATCAAAAACTTTTTTCATCTTTGAATGTCAGTAATATCCAGAATCCTCCTGAACAAAATATCCAGTATTATTCTGGATCATAATAGAAATTCAGTAGGATTCAGAATCCTACTAGTACAAATCAGGATATAACAATTTCTCCTGGGATAAATTGGAATTCCAATTTGTACTGGATTAAATCCATAGCAAACTGGAATTCTAATCTGTCCTAGTAGAAATTGGAATTCCAATATGTAGTGAATTGAATCCAGTACAAATCAGAATTCTAATTTGTCCCAGTAGAAATTAGAATTCCAATTTGTACTAGGAGGATTCCAAATCCTACTGGATTACAATTTGTACTGTAACATATACATACTGTAGGCATGCAGCAATAGGAATTTTTAGAATCGGCTTTCCATCATCTTGGGGGAACGGTCAACCATATTGACTCTAGCGCCATACACATGGATGTTTGATGAACAAAAAGCCGCCGACCTGCCGTATCTCAAAGGAGATAATGCCTTTAAATCATTTAGAGACTTTTGTAGACCTTCCACGTGTTACTCATATCAAACTAACAGAAAGTTTCACAGTAAGTGAAAACAGACTGAACCACGACATTTAATGTAGTTTTCTTCAAAATCCAAAATGGCATTAACGTCGGATATGTGGCACTTATAACACGTGTAAACTGCTCGAGTGGTGGCCATCTAAGACTAAGTTTTGCAGATACATGTAATCTAATAAAATACTGAAGTGGACAATACGTAAGAGTCCGACAATAGCTTGAATTATAAATATTTCGACGAAATTTTCCAGCCCCTCAGCATTGTATGCACACAGCACACGGTAATTGAAAATGGTTTAAAATGATGCAGATTGCACGGTTTCATACAATCTGCGCTCCTATCTTGCATTTTTGCAGTATGCGCCCGGGCGCAGATTGCAAGTATTTGGGCGCAGATTGCAAGTATTGGGGAGCAGATTGCAAATATTGGGGTGCAGATTGCAAGTATTGAGAGACAGAGTTCTAGAACGTGAGTGCTAGACATAGGTATTCTCAGATTGCAAGTATTGAAAGGCAGATTGCAACTGTAATTGCTGCTCCAACCTACTAGTATTTTACGTATACACGTGCATTATGAATAATATACTTGTAAACAGGCAGTAGAGAGGACAAACACTGCATGGCTGCACTTGTCTTGTCCGCTGATTTATATAAAACGTGAATGAAATAACCCGTGACTTTTTTCTTGATTTAACCCATAATCCTTCCCTGGCTATTACCACAACTTTTTCACTGACTATAACCCCAATCCTTTCCCTGACTAACCCTGACCTTTTCCCTAAATTTATCCCTAACCATTTCCCGTATTTTAAATGTAACCCTCTCCATTAATTCAACCATAACCCTTTCCCTTAATTCAACCCTAACCCTTTCCCTAAGTTCAACCCTAACTGTTTCCTTAAAAATAATCCTAACCTTTTTCCTGACTACAACACTTACCCTTTCCCTGGCTATAACCCTAACCCTTTCTTTGAATATAACCCTAACCCTTTACATGATTTAAACCATAACCTTCAAATTCAATTAATATAACCTATGCGCTGTATGATGCAACATGCATCCGTGGATTTGTGCCCCGAAATATGCAATCTGTGCCCCAAACTTTACAACATGTGCCCCAAAATGTGCAATCTGCGCCCAGACGCAATCCGGTACATTTCTTGCAGTTTGCGCTTTATGGGCGCAGAATGCATAAAACTTCACGATCTGTGGAGGCAGAAACCATACGGTCGACCTATATGAAATATGTGCTACAATCAGTATAGTGGATCTCAAGGAGTAGGGGTCAACGGGATTGACATTTTTAAGTAAGTGGGAAATGGGATTGTGGAAAAAAATGCACGCTGGTGAATACAGGAAAGGACGTCAAGAGGGAAGGGGGACCGCTGTAAATTGAGCCGGTGAAACGAAAAAATTTGGTATCTTTAAGGGGAGTCGAACCAGTTTCTTCCCATAGTGAGATTTTTCTAATTTTCTGATATGTTTTTGGGGTTGATATAAAAAGCAAAAAAAAACGTATTTTAAAGCATAGGTCACCGTGCTAGTTTTTGAGCAAAATGGGGCTGAAAATTGGGGGTTTTATTCTTTTTGCGAAAAAACATGAATTTGGTTAAAAATGTCTCATATTGTCAAATTTTCTAGAAAAATGCAGTTTGAGGGCTAATTTAAAAGCTCCAGTGATGCGCCAAAAGGTAACTATCAACAAACATACTTTCCATGATATTGCTGTTATAAAAAATCGAACTAAAGACGTGCAAAGGGTGTAATTTTTGGTTTTCGCATGAAAAATTACGAAAATTTCATCATGTTCCTATGGTGAGAATTAACCTGTATTTCAATTTCAACCTTTTATCAAAAAAATAAAAAGTATATGTTACCGTGCTAGGAGAAAAATTGACAGGATTTCGGGAAAAGGGACCCCATTGAGACCTTCAATATCAAAGTCATCAAGTGAGCAAAGGATGTATATTTATTAGTATCCGATCCCTGATGTACGAATGTTAACAATTTTAACGAAAGGAAAAATATAAGAACTAATTGTCCAATAAATGTGGATCAGATTCAAAGAAACCCTGGCATTGAACATATTTCATTTATCAAATCACTGGCATGTCTTAGAAATAAACATCCCTAAAATCCAGGGCTAAAATCTAGCTGTAGTGTATCGTAAGTCAGAGCTCTGAAATGTGTGATCGAAATTACCCGACTATGTAATCGAAATTAGACGAAAGTTGATCGAAATTAGACGAATGTCTTTATGGTTCTTTTCTGGTAATTGTTCGTCGTTTATCCAAAGCGATTGGTAAAAATAGAGGTATTTCGATTGTATTTAGCTACTGGTATCCCAATAAAATGTCTCTACGTGCATTGACAACACTGTCGGGCAGGTAACAGGCGATATCCAATCCACTGAAATTGACTGATCGAAATATCACGACTTTGCCCTAGTACATGACAGTCTGCTTTATGGCTTTTGTCTGTGACCTCAATTTCACGGTCCAATGAACATGTTAAGTTTTTGTGCTTAGTTCAGTTTCTCAGTAACTATAAGTGGTAGGTCAATGATATTTGGTATGTAGGTTGGTCTTAGGTAGTGCATGACAGTCTGTTGTATGGCTTTTGTCCTTGACCTCAATTTCACGGTCTAGTGAGCATGTTAAGTTTTTGTGATTAGGTCATTTTCTCAGTAACTATAAGTGGTAGGTCAATGATAT
>MJUU01057406.1:0-10656 GCA_002080025.1 Modiolus philippinarum | reverse complement strand
TCAAAGACCACTTATTTTTTGGAATTCTACCTAGCAACAATTTGTTTCCATTAGGGCAATCATTTTTGCCAATTAAATTTCAAAAATATTTGATTCCAATTTTGGTAAATTTCTTGAAAGTGTCAAAGACCACGTATTTTTTGGAATTCTACCCAGCAACAATACGGTTAGGATTTGTTTTTTTTAGGGCAATCATTTTCACCAATTGAATTTGAAAAATATTTGATTCCAATTTTGGTAAATTTCCTGAAAGTGTCAAAGACCACTTATTTTTTGGAATTCTACCTAGCAACCAAACTGTTATGATTTGTTTCCATTAGGGCAATCATTTTCACCAATTGAATTTGAAAAAAATACTTGATTCCGATTTTGGTAAATTTCCTGAAAGTGTCAAAGACCACGTATTTTTTGGAATTCTACCTAGCAACCATGCTGTATGGGTTTGTTTCCATTAGGGCAATCATTTTCACCAATTGAATTTCTAAAATATTTGATTCCAATTTTGGTTAAATTCCCGAAAGTGTCAAAGACCACGTATTTTTTTTGAATTCTACCTAGTAACCAAACTGTTAGCATTTGTTTTGATAAGGTCAATCGTTTTCAAAGACCACTAATTTTTGGAATTCTACATTGAAACCATAGATAAAAAATTTGTTAGAATTAGAAGAAACATTTCACCAATTTGATTTCCAAAATATATGATTCCAAGTATGGTAAAATTTCTGAAAGTCTCAAAGACTACTTATTTTTTGGAATTCTGCGTAACAACCATATATACTTTAATTCCTTATGGTAAAAATAGTGACAGTCAATAGTTCAATTTCAGAAATGTTAAGAAGTCTATAGCTGTTTTCTGTGTCAAACAGGGGGTGCGGGGATCATTGTCGTTTCCGACAGTCATTACTCTAGTTGGTTTATGGTACTATTAACTTGATTTAGTAAAACAAAAACATTTACAAAATAAAAGTTAACGATTTGTCTGCTATTGCGCGTTAAATTGTTTATAGTTGATGTAAATGTCTTCAATGCGACCACACTTAAATTAACCTTTAAATATTATTAAAAGGCAAAAAAAAAATACCAGTGGCGGACACAATTTCCGTATTAAAAGATAGCCAAATGATTAATCTTCAAGGGGAAATATGAAATAATTGATTTCAAAGATGTTTATTTCAAAGATCCAAAATGATATAGCGTAACCAAGGTATAAGTGTGAGTGGTATCTTCCATTGTGTTCATTATTTGGCGATAAATGTTATTTATAAACACTGTCAAGGCACTCACAGGCATCAATGTACCCCATTATGATAAAATTATACGAAATTAATGGGAGGTTTCGAGATTTCTGTATCTAAAAATTTATTTGGCACGGTAGTCGAATGTTTACTGTTCCATTTAATCCATTAAAACAAACTATAGACAATAAATCAAATTACGATAACCTGAATTGGCCTCTGACTTTGAGTTGTAATCATGACGTATATAGGTAAATTCGATTTCAATTCTGTAAATAGAGCCAGTATTGTAGCAGATTCCTCGAACTTTGGGGTTTTATTCTATAGTCCGTGGGCTGGAAACACTTTCCGTGCACCCCCCCTTCCCCCCCCCCACTTCCGAACCAGACCGGTTTTTTCAGTCCTTCTATGTCCCCCCTTCAAAATAAAACATGTTATCACGAACATAACCTGCACGCATAGACAGTATAGGGCCACTTTTATAGTACACCCGAAAAATTATTGTATTTTCCTTTTAACATAAGTTTCATCTTTTAAGCTTCATAATTTTTTTACAGATAAGAAATATGTACTGAAATTTGGTATCAAATTAAAGCTAATTTAATATGCTTTACAATGAACACAAGTTTGGGTACTTTACGTCCATTTTATGATCTGGGGGTACAAAAAATCTACCCCGACGCCTGCAAAAAATTTCGAAAATGTCTATTTTAGATAAACAACGCTCGTCATTTGATCTAGTTTTTATGCCTAACTTATCAGTTATGATACAATGTTGGAATATAAAACCATTAAAGTCCATAAAATTTTGATTTTCGGTATACAATTTTTGAAAAATGGATTTTTTCGGAATTTTAGATTTTTTACAATTTCGACTTTTTGACTTAAGGGTCGTAAAAATCTGAATATATATTTAATAATTGCCGATGCAATAATATTTCATGATATGTTAGCAACAAATTGTACGCAAAAATTTTAGTTTCAGACGTATTGTAGGTTCATAAATGTCAAAATTAGCACCACTCCCCCTAAAAATTGAGAGAAAATTTGAAATATTCAGGCTCTAAATGATAAAAAGATAATGTTTAATGGGAATTATATCGTGTATTTCACTAAAGCTGACATGCAGAAGGTCATTTAAGTAGATTAAAACTTTCCAAAAGGTCTCTTTTCGACTCTTCTGTCCGAAATTGTATGAAAAATGGGAATTTTCCGTATTTTGGAATTTCTGCTGTTTTGACTTTGAGATGCAATTACTTCATGAAATTGATATATAACTTGGAAATGTTGATTAAATATAGTTTCATCATATCTAAGCAATTAGAAAATATGCTTTTCAGACTTTTAGACTAACTACAGTCTCATAAATTACAAATATATTACCCTTTACCACACATATTCAACACAATTTATTTCATTTTATTCAGCTTGAAAAGCTTAAACATTGTATAAAGGTCCAATGACATATCATTTTCAAACACCAAAACACACAGAGCCTGCCATATATCAAAAATAAGATCATGCACCCGGTTTATGGGCAGTTATTCAGTGATTTAACTTTGAATTCCGGAAAATTCTGAAATACTGAAAATTCCAATTTTCACGATAATCGTCCAAAAATATTCAATTTTACCCATATTTTGGTGTCAAAATTACATATTATGATGTATCAAATGCATCTTTTGCAAAGAAGTAAAACATTAGTATGCTTTGTTCATTTATATGTACAGACGGTCATATTTTGGAGATTTTTAAGTTTAATTTTGTTGGGGTAGGGGTAAGATTTTCAGTATTTAGAGTCAAATTGAACACTCCTTATTTTTCTAAACAGTGTTTTTAGATAACATATGTATCGGTTAAGACAATAAATTGGCATATCTGCAGATAAATCCTCCAGATTTGCCACATATAACGATTTAAAAGTGAATTTTGGACAAATCTGAAACGCTAAAAATTTCCATTTTTCATCAATTTTGGACAAAATATTGAGTTTAAGCTGACAACTGGGATTTGAAATACCAAATCATGATAGTATTCATGCATCTTTGTTATATGCAACGCAGAATTTGCGTGTGTAGGTAATTTTTATCCCAACATAGACAAAAAATTGACAATTTTGGGGGAAATGTGTTGGGGTAAGGGTAAGATTTTTGGTATTTATAGTCACATTCAACACCCCTTGTTTTTCTAAACAATGTTTTAAGACATCTAATGTATCGCTTAGAACAATTTATTTGCATATATGCAAATATATTCTATAGATTTGATATATATCGCGATTTAACAGTTAACTATGGACAAATCTGAAATGATGAAAATTCCAATTTTTCATCAATTTGGGGAGAAATATTGAGTTGTAGTCGACCAATGGGTGTTAAAATAACAAATCATGATGTAATTCATGCAACACTGTCATATAAAACAAACATTTTGCATGTCCTTGTTATTTTTATGCGAACATAGAGCAACAAACACCAATTTCAGGGAAAATTTGTTGGGGTAGGGGTAAGAATTTCGGTATTAAGAGTCACATATAACACTCCTTGTTCTTCTAAACAATGTTTTCAGATAACTAATGTATTGCTTAGAACAATTAATTGGCATATCTGCAGATATATCCGATAGATATATATTGCGATTTAACAGTGAACTATGGACAAATCTGAAATGTTGAAAATTCCCATTTTTCATCAATTTGGGGAGAAATATTGAGTTGTAGTCGACAATAGCTGTTAAAATACCAAATCATGATGTAATTCTTGCAATATTGTCATATACAACACACATTTTGCATGTTCTAGTTATTTTTATGCGAACATAGACAAAAAATCACCAATTTCAAGGAAAATTTGTTGGGGTAGGGGTAAGAATTTCGGTATTAAGAGTCACATATAACACTCCTTGTTTTTTGTATTGCTTATGACAATTAAATGGCATATCTTCAGATATATTCTACATATTTGACATTTATTGCGATTTAACGATGAAATACGGACAAATCTGAAATGTTGAAAATTCCCATTTTTCATCAATTTTGAGAGAAATATTGAGTTTTAGTCGACCAATGGCTGTTGAAATACCACATTCCAATGTAATTCATGCATTATTGTCATATACAATACATGTTTTGCGTGTTCTGGTTATTTTCGTGTGAACATAGACAAAAAATTGACAATTTCAGAGAAAATTTGTTGGGGTAGGGGCAAGATTTTCTATAATCAGAGTCAGATTTTACACTCCTTGTTTTTCTTAGCAATGTTTTAAGACATCAAATGTGTCGCTTGGTACAATTAATTGGCATAGTTGCAGAAATATCCTCCATATTTGGCATATATAACGATATAGCAGTGGACTTTGGACAATTCTTAAATGCTGAAAATTCCCATTTTTCACCAATTTCGGGCAAAATATTGAGTTTAAGTCAACTAATGGCTGTTAAAATATAAAATCATAATACAATTAATGCAACATTGTCCTATACAACACACATTTTGCGTCTTCTGGTTATTTTTATGCGAAAATAGACAAAAAATTGACAATTTTAGAGTAAATTTGTTGGGGTAGGGGTAAGTTTTATTGATATATGATGTATATATTACCTAAAACGGCCATTATTTGTTATGGTTGTAAAGCAAATATAATAAGCTTTCATTTGATACCTATTTTAAATGATATTTGTTTAATAAAAAATAATATTAGGCAAAAGGAAGACAAAACTTATTCAAAAATGAAATTATTCAAAGGTCCCTATATTTGGTATATTTGAAAATAAAATTTGGTCATTTAAAATATGTTAACATTGTCTTAACATGTTTTATATTGAAGAAAATTGATTTAAAAGCTAAAAACAATTTTCAGAATCGGGAATCGAGATGCACTTCGGGTTCTCTAGACCATCAAACTTACGCAATTACAATGAAAATATCAGTTTTTTCGTCAGTATTTCATTGGGGTAGGGGTACCTTTAATTGCGCTATGGAACGCATTGGGCATAGAAGTTGTGAAAATTTAGGCTCTTTGTAAAGCTCATACAATAAACAATCATTTGATACATCGTTTTTATAACTTTGAGGCATTTTGTTAACATTTTGAAGCAACGGCTTGGTGTCCATTGTATTATTACTTCGATATCTTTTGGACCAATTTTGAGAACAAATTTAACTTCCTTATCTTGGATGGTTTCCTGGTTCAGGTTGAGTATTCTTACCGCGGTCTGACTATCTGAAAAGATAGTAAGGTGTGTTATGCCGGGGGGGGGGGGGGGGGGGGGGTTCACTCGCTATATATTGGGTGGCACGGTGCTTCTAAAACAGGGGTGTTTTTTTTATACTTTTGTTTTCGATTGGGTATGTCATTTGAGTTCTTCCTCTGAAGGGGACTATAAAATCCAGTCTCTAATGGGGTTATAATTTTTAAAAGTAAGAACATTTTACCATGGAGTTTTAATTGGATAACAGGTCAGCATCTTTATTGGATTATATCAGTCATCTGTCATTATAGAGTAATTAATCATTAGCAGCCACTACTACTACTAGTCTCTGTATGTAATCTTTTGCAAGCGCATGTTTAGTGGACGGGATATGAATACTGGATATTGAAATATTCTTTATTATTATTTTTCTTTTTTCTATTTATTTTTATTTTTGTCACGAAATTTTTCATGAGATTTTTTTGCTTATGCCACGAAATTTTTTATTCTAATGGGTGCACAATTTTATGGCATCTGGGTCTACAATGGGGTTGCAAAATTAAATTGAAACTCTACAATGGGGTTGCAAATTACCGTAAAAGTAGACTACAAAGGGATTGGGGTTCAGGACTTGTATCCGAATATCCCCCGTCAATTTTTTTTCGAGTACCCACCTCGGAGTTTTATAGCCTCAGAAGTAGTATGGATCGTTTTTTTTTAAGATGGCAACTAATTTTCCCAGTAGAATGTAGCCTGGATACTGGAATACTGGTGTTTTAAGTGTAACAGTGTCTATGTTAGGCAGGAAGATGACTGAACCTCATCCAAAGGGACCTGGGTTACCTCTACATCATCCATCAGTAAAGGCATTAGCTGATGTTGGAATTTGTGCTGTTAAGTCTTCAACCTCCTTACTCTCTTTGATCCTTAGTTCTACTTTTTGAGCTACCTAGACAACTCCAGTAATGAGGGCAACCTATGACCATCTGGCAACCCCCTACAATATACCGGTAGATTCTGGTTCAATACATATGTCGACTGTGGTAGCATATCTTTGGCTTTGTTGATGGCTTTGCCTACAGGTGACTCATTTTTGTCAAATCTGTCGCCATTCTGATATCTCTCTAGTTGGTTTTAACATGCCCTTTGATGGCTTTTGATTGTTTTTTATTTGCAAACGAATACCGAAGCAAGAAAAGGAAAGGAGAAATTCTAAAATCATAAATCCAACATCACGGCAACGCGAATTGAGACAGTATGACAAAGACAAAACAAATTATCTCTTGGTTATCTCTTCTATTCTGAAATCTATGGAAGGACGTTTGCTTCAACCCCAAGGGCTTCTCTGTCTGCCTGATGTACAAGGTATAGCCAAGGCAGAGACATAGACCTTTCTTCTAGATGTTTTCAATTTTTAGATTTTGTTCTATCCTCGTTTACCACATTGGACATCCATAATTTATCACTAAACTTACAATGGTAATATAGACTTGAAGTAACTTTCTTGTATTGATCCTGTCTACCCCCATTATCTCTTAATAGTGTAAATACCTAAGAAGCTTTCCTTTCCACTAAGTTTATATCTTCCGTGAAATTCAGCTTTTCATCTTGTTATATTCCAATGATCTTTGTTGTTTAATTATACTTGTATACTATGTGCATGTTGTATGTATTAGTTCCTATGTTTTTGTATTCCTCGTCTATCATGGTTTTATCATGATAATATATTTGCCACATTTGGAGGTGCTATATATCAACAGCAACTTGGAACACCAATGAACACTAATTGCGCACCTCTACTCACAGACTTATTTTTATATTCTTCTGAGACTAAAGAAAAGATGATAGATCCTTCAATATCAATTATAAATATATAGATGATGTTCTTTCCATCAATAATGCATCTTTTGTTAAATTGATCCTATGAATATATCCGCCAGAACTAGAGATAAAGGAAACGACAGACACCACCAGATCTACATCTTTTTGGACTTACATCTCGAATTTGACGAAAATGGTCATCTCAGTACTAAAATTTACGTCGAAAGGGACATATCAAAATTATTAATTTCCCTGACATGAACAGTATATGCGAGCTTCTCCTGCTTACGGAGTGTATGTTTCACGGCTGATTCGCTATGCGAGAGCTAGCACAATTTATACAGACTTTCTCATTAGATATAGTTATCTCCGTGACCGCCTTATTACATTTTTAATCAAGGTGATCATTAAAAAGTTCTTTAAAAGATATTGGTCTCTTGTGGAAAAAATTCAGACTCTGATTGTAGGCAGCAAAGTTTAAGCATATTAATATTCAGTCAGTACTTATATGTTCGCATTACCGCGACCATCTGCAAAACAATTTTATTTTTCACGGAAGTGTCATATATACAATCATATTTAGTGTGACTCGAAAGTAAAACTTTGTGTTATTATAAAGTTTTACAGAAATCTTTCATTTAATGGGTGTTTATTTAAATGAAAATCTAAGTAAACTAATCTACAGTGAAACATAGTTAAATGCTGTACACTTAGTAATTTGTTATTACAGCAATTAGTGCAATAAAAGTTATTTAAGGAGATTCGCTCCTCATGTTTTGGGATTTTTGTCAGATTTTCGGAATTCTCAGGTTTTATCCATTTAAAAGTATTATAATTTTTTGCCCATTGACCCCCTTATTTTTTCCATAATTTCATTTTATACATCTTTGTGAGCATTCTGTAAAAAGTTCATTTGATTCTATTTATTCTGTCACATTCATTCATTGTCAATCCTTGTTAATGTTAATCCTATGAAAAATCAGAGGAGTTCGGTTTCCCGCCAAATTTTCAATCATTTAAAACTCAAAAACTAGATCATCAACCTATCTGTTTTTTTCACTTAAATTGTTTCTTTTTTAATTGTCTAACATAAAATCATGTTTATTTGAAATCCTGTTTATTTTCAAATGGAGTAGCGAACCCCCTTAATTGAAAAAATTGTTAATCTAATAATTGTATGCAACTTGGGTATTTTAGCAGTCTTAATCTAAATTACTGGTGAAAATATAATTATTCCGTTTTCTCTCCATTAGTATTGTCAGTAGGTTTATTTTCCATTTATTAAAATATGCTTACCATACTGGTCATATTGTTTGCGAGTTGTTGATAGGCTGGTGTTGATTGGTCAGCTAAATCAGGATTCCATGGCTGGTTCATAGATACATTGCCTTCAAACGTTAACTGTTGGGGTGGGACTATAAAATAAAATGAAACATACCAGTAGAAAATATCTATTCTGACATTCAAGCAGTGATCATTGAAACTATCACAATCACAATTATACAAACCTTCAAATGAAACTTCGCGATATTGACGTTTGAACGCCAGCAGTCTGTCCGTCTCACTTTCTTGATACGAAAACTCCTCCTACATTTTTGGATTTATGGTTTTAATTTTGTTATTAACCTGAAGATGAACAAAAACTTTTGAATTTTTGATATCGGTATTGTTTCAAACAAGAGGCCCAAGTGTCTATTTTGAAACAGGTGGCAAGTACACGAACTCCTACAGTTTTGGAATTAAGGAATTAATTTTGTTGCAAAGTTGTTGAATATAGTCTGTAGATGCGCAATTAATTTTCAGATTTTGGATATTTATTTTAGTGCAAACAAGTATCAATTTTGACAAAGGCCCAAAGATACAAATTTTGACAAATATCGTCACCCCTATGAAGCTGAGTTTTCGCCGAACAGTTTAGGTAAGAAGAGTTTGAGTATAATTGGTTTAGTCCGGTTGGATAATGTTTAGGCCGGTGGAGAAAAATGTAAACAAATTTCCTGTTTAAAGTAAATTTGGATAACGTTTTTCAAATTAAATATCATATTAACACAGCTTCGATGTTGTGCTTCTTTTCTTAACTACGACTTATATAAAGTCAGTTTAATTTCCAATCCATCATGTAGATGTGGAGCTGATCGTGAGGACTCATACCATTATTTTTTAGAGTGTCCAATTTATATTCAAATACGAAATACATTGATTCAAAGCCTTCATTGGTTACCAAGTGATTTCGTTATAGATCTTCAACTTTTAACTTGTGGTAATCAAATCCTTTCAAACGAACAAAATGAAAACATTTTCAAGATCGTGTACGAATATATAAAAAAGTCGGAAAGATTTATGATTGTTTAGATATTTATTTATTTCTGACCAACTGAACATCACACACATACAAACAACTTATATTATACATTATCCTTAAAATATATTGTATTAGTATATTATACTGCTGCATGCTCGATCAATCAAATACTATTGTAAATATTGTATCGGGAGAAGACTTCATAAGTTAGCTTAACTTGTGTCCTATCCTGTTTGCATTCTTTTTGGACAAAATAAATACGTTTAAACTAAACGTTTTGTCCTAGTTCAGGGTAATTTTCTTGATATTTGAACATTTACCTTTACCTAAACTTTACCCAGCTTAATAGGGGTGGTCGTATGTGAAGGAACCCATCTTACACTTTTTGGATTCAGGGACAGAATTGCAAATAGAGCCATAATACTTCTTAGAATTTGTTTAAATTAGAAGAAACATCTAGTTTATTCCCGATTTTGGTAAAATTTCTTGAAAACCTCAAAGACCACTTACTAGTTTAATCTATTTAATTTTTTTTTATTCTTTCTAGCAATAATAGTTTTAGACTTTGGTTCTATCATATGGAGGGGTATTTCCGCCACCAGAGAAATTCTATGCTGTAAATTTTATCTTTTCTTTTTATTGTTTTCACTTTCCTTATCCATAATTCTGCATTTTCTATATTTTATATTATAGATTCTAGGATATTAATTCATCATATTTTATATTCTTTCTTTAAATGTTCCTATTTCATCCCGACTTCTGCAGTTTTTATATTTTATATTATTGTTTCTAAAACTCAATTTGTTATATTTTATGTTCTTTCTTTAAATGTTCCCATTTCTATGCTTTGTTCGTTAAGTTCTAAATTCTTCTTTCGCGACATTATATCTACCGTGTTAATTTCGAAAAATTTCATCTTTTATAGTTTGAAAGAGAAATGTTCGAAGAAAGTATTCATTGTGCATCATTCTTTAACTTTTATATTTTATCTTTTAACTTTTGTCTTTGTATTTTTGTATTTATGTGCTTAAAATAAACGTGGCGGAAAAAACGCGTATGATAGAATTATGACAACAGATGGCGCTAGTGTTTCTGTGACAGCTTTTCAT